>CAUYRH010136139.1:0-20478 GCA_963574655.1 Perodicticus potto | reverse complement strand
ATTATTCAAGGATAATCTCTTGTATCTCTGTGGCATCTGTTCTTATTTATCCTTATTATTTCTGGTTGAGATTACTAGAGATTTTATGTTTCTATTTCTAGGTAGTCTGGCTACAAGTTTAACTATTTTATTTATTTTTTCAAAAAACCAAATTTTGTTTCATTAATTTTCTGAATGATTTTTTTTCTTTTCAATTTTATGAATCTCTGATTTAATTTTGGTTATTTATTTGCTTCTGCTGGGTTTATGGTTAGATTGTTCTATTTTTCCAATTCCATTAGTTGATTTGTGAGTGTGTTGACGTGCTCACTTTCTTTTATTCTAATGTAAGCATCTAGTGAAATTAAACTTTCCTCTCAGGACTGCTTTCACTGTGTCACACAGGTTTGGGTAAAGTTGTGTCTTCATTATTGTTATGTTTGAGGAATTTAACAATTTCCTCTTTATCTCTTCATGAACCCAACTCTTATTCAGCACAAGGTTGTTTAATTTCCATGCCTTTGTGCAGGAATGCATGTTTTTGTTGGAGTTGAATTCTATGTCTATAAACCTGTGTCTGAGAGGAGAGAAGCTATAATTTTTATTACTTTAATTTTGCTGAGATTTGATCTGTATCCCAGGATGTGATCTATTCTGGAATATGTGCCATGAGCTCATGAGAAAAATAAAAGTATATTCTTCTGCTTTGGGATTGTGTGTTCTGAATATTTCTATTAATCCCATTTGTTCTAGGGTGACATTTAAGTCCTTTTTACCCTTGCTTAGTTTCTGTTTAGAGGATCTGTCCAGTTGTATCAGAGAGGTGTTAAAGTATCTATTTATTATGTTGTTGTGGGATATCATATTGCTCAGACCCCTCAAGGTATGTTTCATAATCTGGGAGCATTTAGTTATGTGCATAAATATTTTAAATTGAGATGTCTTCTTGTTGTATTGTTCCTTTGACCAGTATGAAATTTTCATATTTGTTTTTCTTAATAATAGTTGCTTTGAATCCAATTGTATCTGAGAATAACATTGCAACCCTTCCTTTCATAGGAATTCCATTTGCTTGAAATGCTGTTTTCCATCCCTTAATCCTCAGTCTTGATTTGTTATTTTAGGGCTAGATGAGGTTCCTGGAGACAGCATTTAAATGGCTTGTGTTTTTTTATACATTCAGCCAACCTGTACCTCTTCAGTGGAAAATTCAATCTATTCACATTTATTGGGGGTATTGAGATGTGTGGCCAATGTAATTCAGCTTGTTATGAGAAAGTCTGTTCTGTAGTTTTATCCTTTGTACCACTGTAGAAGCAATGTTTTGACCTTTAGCTTCTAGATGTTTATTTTGGCGGTAGTCCATTATGGCGTTCAATGTTAAGAATAGGTCTAAGTATTTCCTGTCATACTTGTATTGTCATGAATTTCCTCAGTGCTTGCATATCTGTAAAAGATTTGCTTTCTCTTTCAATTTTGAAGCTTAGTTCATCAGGATAGAGAATTCTGGGATGAAAATTATCTTGTTTAAGGATGTTGAATATGTATGGCCATTCTTGTCTGTCTTGGAACATTTCATTGAAAAGTCTGCAGTCATCCTAAAGGCTACGCCTCTATCGGTCAGTTGGTGCTCATTCCTAGCTCCTTCAAAATTTTCTCCTTCATCTTCACATTGGACAGGTTCATTACAATGTGTTTGGAGAAATTCTGTTAGACTTTAGAATATACAGTATTCAATAACCATCAGAAAGGATTGTGGTATGATCTTTATTAAAACTTGGGAAAATTACTTTTATGATAGTCTCCAGTAGTGCTTCCATTCCTTCAGGACAGTCTTCTTCCCATTCAGGGATTCCTGATGTTTGAATTTTCAAACAATTCATGGAGTCTCATTGTTCACTAAATTCTGGCTCTGTTTTCTCTCTCTTCTTTTCTGCCTCTGTAACTAACTCTGTTAACTTTTTCACTTTATCCTCTAGCTCTGATGTTCTTTCTTCTCCATGGTCTAATCTAGCTTTGATACTTTCTACTGCATCTTTATATTCCATGATTGTTTGCTTCATTTCCTTGAGCTCCTCCATATCCTTTCATTATTCTCCATATCTCTTATCCAACATTGGTTCTGTCTTTCCATTATCGCATCTATTCCCTTCATTGACTTAATCATCCATATTTTAAGTTCCCTTTATGTCGAATCCATTAATTCCTTATAGGAGGAGTCTTTGGTAGTATCTGCCTCATGGTCATTTAGAGTAGTTGCTCTATTTTTGTTTTTCATGTTGCCTGAATTTTTCTGTTGGTTCCTCCTCATGTGTGCATTTTTCTTGTTCACCTCATTATGCTTCTTGTCCTTCTCATTTCCTCCTTTGTTTCAAATTACCTTGACTCAGAGTTTAGGTGATGAAGGACAAATGGAAGAGAAAAGTAAAGAGAAAACAGGAAGTAACAAGAGGGAAAGAAAGAAAGATGGAAAAAGAAAGAAAAAGTAAAAGAAAAGAAAAGGAAAAGAAGGAAATGGGGAGTAAAAGAAAAAAACTTGAAGAACAGGAGAGAAGTAGGTCAGGAAGAGAGGATGAGAGTGATGGAAGGCATGGCATTCATCAGCATGGTGCTAAGGTCTTGCTTGTAACTCAAGAATTTTGAGGGGCTGGGTTAGGTGGGTTCCTGAAAACAGGTATTATTTACCACCCTGAGTGGAACCAGACTCTTCCTCTGCCAAAAATAGGAAGAGAAGTAAAAGAGCAAAAACAAAAAAACAAGAAGAAACAATTTAGAAGGGATGAAAATTAAATAGAAAAAATCTGTAGTGTGATCATACCAAAACTTTCTTCCTAGGGTCAAAGGTAGAACATTCTCTTAGCCCCTTCAGCAGAGTACTGCTGTAGCCTACCTTCCAGACCACAGATGTGTCACCCAATCTCTCAACAAAGTAAAAAGGAAAAAAAGGGTAAGAAACAATAAAAGTAAGAATAGATAAATAAAATTAAAAATACTATTGTATAAAATAAAGGAGAGAGTGGGAAGTGGGAAAAAGAAAGAAAGAAGAAAGACAAAAAAGGGGGAGGGAATATCTTAGCTGTTGCAGAAGTGATTTCTGTGAGAGATATGAAAAAGATAGAAGAGTCTAGATCCAACTAGAGGATGTAGAAGAGTGCAAGAGGGAGAGAGAATAGATCAGGCTAATGTACTGTAACCAAAAAATACAGGAGTCCTTGCTCTTGATGAAGTAAAAATGGAAATTAAGAGAAGAACCAAACAAACAAATTAGGAAGAAACAAAACGCATCAATACAAAATAATGAAAATCTCTAATAATAAAAAATAAGCAACCTCAGCAACAAATAAAGAAATGAAAAAGAAAAAACTATTAACAACAAGAACAAGAGAAAAAAGGAAGAAAGAAAAGAAAAAAGATAAAAAAATTGAAAAAATATATTTTTATACATATTTATAAGCACACACACACACATATATATACATATATATACACATATGGCTAAAGGGTCTGACATTAGAAGTACATTTGTGCTGCAATATATTGATGGGACACCAGGTGGCTCTGTAGATTTAGGGGATGGATAACATCACTTGTAACATCTCTGTAGTTCCCAGGCATAGATCTGTTTCCCACCTAATTGTCTTTTTTGTTCGTTTGTTTGTTTATTCATTTATTTTTATTTTTTTATTCTATTTTTTTTATTGAATCATAGCTGTGTACAATAATTCAATCATGGGGTACAGTGTGCGGGCTTCAGATACAATCGGAGATAGAAAGTCTCTTGAATGTTATCATAATCAGGTTGATGATGAAAATATTTTTATTTTTTTTAAATGATAAACACATAGATCATGTATGCATTCATGCATTAATGGGGTACAACGTACTAATTTCATATAGATTAGGAATGCTTACATCACACTGGTTAATATATACTTCATCTCATTTACTTATTTATTGTGTTAAGACATTTATTCTCTATACTAATAGATCCAACATGTACACTTGCATTATGCAACATTGGTGTGATCCCACCATTTATCCTTCCTTGATCTGAACTCCCCTCTCCCTACCCAGCCCCATCTCCTCCCTCTTTCATCTTGTGCCACAGTTGTGATCTATTCTTCATATAAAAGTGTGAGTGATTATAAATTGGTTTCATAACAGTACTTAGTATATGGGATATTTTTTCTTACATTCTTGAGATACTTTACTAAGTAGGATAGGTTCGAGCTCCATTCATGTAAACATAAAAGAAGTAAAGTATCCATCTTTTTTAAGGCTGCATAATATTGCATGGTATACATATACCACAATTTATTAATCCATTCATGGGTCAATGGGCACTTCTTCCATGACTTGGCTATTATTAATTGAGCTGAAATGAACAATCTGGTGCAAATATCTTTGTTATAAAGGGATTTTTGGTCTTTTAAATATACATCCAGTAGAGGAATTGCAGGATAAAATGGCAGGTCTACTTTTAGATCCCTGAGTGTTCTCCAAACATCTTTCCAAAAGGGACATATTAGCTTGTACTCCCACCAGCAGTGCAGAAGTGTTCCCTTTTCTCCACATCCATGCTAACATCTGTAGTTTTGGGATTTTGTTATGTGAGCCACTCTTATGAAAGTTAGATGATATTTCAAAGTGGTTTTGATTTGCATTTCTCTGATGATTAAAAATGATGAGCATTTTTTCATGTGTCTGTATGACATGTGCCTGTAATCTTCAGAGAAGCTTCTGTTCAAGTCCCTTGCCCACAACGAAATGGGATTACTTGCTCTTTTCTTATTAATAAGATTTCTCTGTGAATTCTTGTTATCAAACCTTTGTCAGAAGCATAACCTACAAATATCCTCTCCCATTCTGAGTGCTGTCTGCTTGCTTTACTTACTGTGTCCTTGGTTGTGGAGAAGATTTTTAGTTTGATCAGAGCCCAGTAATGTACTTCTGGTGTTGCTTCAATTACCCAGGGGGTCCTCCTCATTAAATATTCTCCCAGGCCACTTTCTTCAAGTGTTTCTCCTGCACATTCTCCAATAATCTTTACAGTTTCATGTTTTAAGTTTAAATCATTTATCCAGTGAAAGTCAATTTTTGTTAATGGTGAAAGATATGGGTCCAGTTTCAGTCTTCTACAAGACGCCAGCCAGTTCTCCCAGCACCATTTGTTAAATAGGGAATCTTTACCCTACTTTATATTTTTGATAGGCTACTCAAAGATCAAATGATGACAGGTGTCTGGGTTCATATCTTGGTTCTCAGTTCTGTTCCATACATCTACCTCTCTATGTTTGTGCCAATACCATGCTATTTTGATCACTATAGATTTATAGTATAGTTTGAAGTCTGGTAGCATGATTCCTCCTGATTTGTTTTTATTTCTGAGTAATGTTTTGGCTATGTGAGGTTTTTTTCTGGTTACATATGAAACAAAGTACTATTTTTTCCAGATCTTTAAAGTATGACGGTGGTGCTTTGATAGGGATTGCATTAAATTTGTAAATTGCTTTGAGTAATATGGACATTTTAACAATGTTGATTCTTCCTAGCCATGAGCATGGTGTGTTTTTCAATTTTTTAACATCTTCAGCTATTTATTTTCTCAGAATTTTGTAATTCTCTTTATAGAGATCTTTCACATCCTTTGTTAGGCAACTTCCCAAATATTTCCTCTTCTTTGGCACAACTGTAAAGGAAATAGAGTCCTTGACTGTTTTCTGGGCTTGACTGTTATTGGTATATATAAAAGCTACTCATTTCTGAGTATTGATTTTGCATCCTGAGATGCTACTATATTCTTTCATCACTTCTAAGGGTTTTGTGGTTGAGTCCCTGTGTTTTTCCAGGTATAAAATCATATCATCTGCAAAGAGTGAAAGTTTGATCTCTTCTGACCCTATTTGTATACACTTGATCACCTTCTCTTGCCTGATTGCAATGGCTAAGACTTCCATTACAATGTTAAAAAGCAGTGGAGACAATGGGCAACCTTCCCTGGTTCCTGATCTGCATGGAAATGTTTTCAATTTTACTCCATTCAATACGATATTAGCTGTGGGTTTCCTGTAGATGCCCTCTATCAGTTTAAGAGAAGTCCCTTCTATACCTATTTTCTTAAGTGTTGTGATCATGAAAGTATGTTGGATATTCTCAAAAGCTTTTTCTGCATCTATTGAGAGGATCATATGGTCTATGTTTTATATTTTATTTATGTGATGTATTATGTTTATAGATTTACATACATTGAACCAATCTTGAGGCACTGGGCTAAAAGCCACTTGGTCATGGTGTGTAATTCGTTTCATGTGTTGCTTGGTTCTGTTTGATAGGATCTTATTGAATATTCTTGCATCTATATTCATTAAAGATATTGGACTGTAGTTTTCTTTTCTTATTGGGTCTTTTCCTAGTTTGGGGATCAGGGGAGACATTTGCTTCATAAAATGTGTTGGGAATTATTCCTTATTTTTCTGTATTTTGAAAAAGGTTAAGTAATATAGGTACTAGCTCCTCTTTAAAAGTTTGGTAGAATTCTGCTGTGAGGCCATCTGGTCCCAGACTCTTCTTTTTTAGGAGATTTCGTATAGTTGATTTTATATGAACTTGATATAGGTCTGTTCAGCATTTCCAATTCTTTCTGATGAAGTCTAGGAAGGTGATGTTCTTCCACGTATTTGTCAATTTCATTCAGATTTTCATATTTCTGAGAATAAATTTTTTTGTAGTATTCATTAAGGATTCTTTGAATTTCTGAAGTATCAGTTGTTATTTCACCTTTTTCATTTCTGATTGATGATACTATGGACTTTAATTTCCTATTTTTGGTTAGGTTGGCCAAAGGTTTATCAATTTTGTTGAATTTTTCAAAAAAACAACTTTTTGATTCATTGATCTTTAGAATACTTCTTTTGTTTTTTTTTATTTCATTTAATTCCACTCTAATTTTAGTTAATTCCTTTCTTCTGCTGAGATTGGGGTTGGAATTTTCTTCCTTTTCTAGTTGCTTAAGATGTCCCATTAAGTTACTGACTTCCTCCCTTTTGGTTCTCTTGAGGAATGCTTGCAATGCTCTACATTTCCCTCTTAGGACTGCCTTTGCAGTATCTCACAGTTTCTGATAATTTGTGTCTTCATTTTTTTTTGTTCCAAAAATTTGGCAATTTCCTTCTTTTTTTTTTTTTTTGAAGTTTTTTTGGCCAGGGCTGGGTTTGAACCCACCACCTCTGGCCATATGGGTCCGGCACCCTACTCCTTTGAGCCACAGGCACTGCCTGGCAATTTCCTTCTTAATCTCATCTATGACCCAGCTATCATTCAGCATATGATTTGGTTTTGTTTCCATGTCTTTGTATGAGTATGCAGATACCTGTTATTAGTGAGTTAAAATTTTATTGTGTGATGAGCTGAGAAAATACAAGGAATAATTTCTATACTTTTAAATTTGTTGAGGTTAGACTTGTGACCTAAGATGTGTTCAATGTTGGAGCATGTTTCATTGGCTGATGAGAAGAATGTGTATTAAGTTTTGTTAGGATGAAATGTTCTGTAGATGTCTATTAGATTTAATTGCTGAATGGTTATGTTTAGATGTATAATTTCTTTACTTAATTTCTTGTTGGAGGATGCATCCAACACTGCCAAAGGGGTGTAAAATATCCAACTACTATGGTGCTGGAAGAATTAAATTGCTCATGTATGTTAGGGTCTCCCTTATAAATTGAGAAACATTCAGGTTAGGCACATAAATGTTAATAATTGACATCTCATCATGTTGAGTTTTTACCTTAACAAACATGAAGTGAACATCCTTGTCTTTCCTTACTTTTGTTGGTTAAAGTCTAGTGTATCTGCAAATAAAATTGTCACCACTGCTTTCTTCGGATTTCCCTGTCCCTACATTACAGTTCCCCATCCCTTCACCCAAAGTCTATATTTATCCTTTAAGGTAAGATGAGATTCTTGTAGGCTGCAGTTATCTGGACTGAGTTTTTGTATCAAGTCAGCCAACCTGTGCCTCTTAAGAGGATAGTTTAAGCCATTCACATTAATTGACAGTATTGATATGCCTGGTAGTATTTTGTGTGTCAAGTTTTTTGAAAGTCCAGTGGACAATTTGAATCATTTCACCACTGTGGAAATTGGGTTTTGGTCAAGAATTCAATGTGAGTTTACTTTGGTGGTAGAGCATTGTGCTGGTCAATATGGATGATGGGTCTGAGGATATCCTGAAAAGCTGGTTTGGTTTTGGCAAATTTCTTCAATGTGTGTATGTCATTAAAGTACTTATCTTCTCTGTCATAAATGAAACTCAATTTACCTGCATAAAGGGTCCGGGCCCGAAAGCTGTTTTGTTTTGGAGATTGAAGGTCGATGACCATCCTCTTCTGGATTGAAAAGTTTCAGCAGAAAATTGTGCAGTCATTCTAATATTCTTCCCCTTGTAGGTTATGATTTTCTTACATCTGGCTCCTTTCAGGATTTTCTCCTTCATATTAACTTTGGCAAAGTTAATTACAATATGTCTAGAAAATGCATTATTGGGGTTGAGCTGTGCTGTGGTTCTGAAACCATCTGCTATCTGAATTTCAGTATCTTTTGCCATGCTTGGGAAGTTCTCCTCAATTATCTGTTGGAGTAAAATATCTGTGCCTTTCAGACCATCCTCTTCTCCTTCACGGATTCTTATGAAGTGAATGTTTGCTCTCTTGGAGTGATCCCACAATTCTCATAGGGAATGATCCATTTTTGCTCTCTACTTCTCTTCCTCTTTGAGCATTTGGGAGTGTTCAAATGCTTTGTCTTCTGAGGAGGGGCCAGATGGCTGACTGGAGCCAGATTTCAACAGAAGCTCCTATCCAGAAGGAAGGATTATCACCAAAAAGTACCCAACAATGCTGAAGAATGGGAGCCAAGCAGTGAGAGAAGAGGGTTAACTACATGTCACCTCTGCTGAGGCAAGCTGTGACTCCAACAAAGCAAATTTCAACTAAAAAACTCATCCCAAAGTAAAATTATGTGCCCCCACCCCCAAGAGTGTTTTTGTTTGTTTGTTTTTTTGTTTTTGCTCGTTGTAGGTTTTCTACATGTAAACAGTGAAATGAGGACCTCTTGTCTCACTCCATGGGAGAGACATGCAGAAAGAGGGGACTACTTATCCAGAAGAACCCTGCTGTGACATTGAGCACTCACTGCCAGGCATTAAAGTTCAACTAATGTTTTCCCCAACATTTTGAACTTCCAGTCCACCCTCCTGCCTTGCCTGATGGTCTAGAAGCCTAACCCCTGCAGAGACCAGAATGTCTGTGGTTCATTGCCTACTTGGGCACTGTAGGGACCATGGTATAAAAGCTACCCTATGACAGTGAGCCCAGCAGTATGCAGACAAAGGGGGAAGGCTTTCAGGCTTGGCTCTGTGAAAGTGCAAATCAGTTGCAGAAGGAGCCTTGCAGACTGCACACTCTGCCCTGCCAGAAACAAGCACATCACACCACACCCTCCCAGAACTGCATGTTCCACCCACCTAGAGCTGCCCTAACAGAGCCACAACCCCTGCGCTTCTCCTAGCCAGAGCAGATCACTGTGAGCCCCACCCTGCCAGAGCAGCTAGAACTGCGTATTGCATGCCCTGCACTGCTGCTGGAGTCATGTGCCCCACGCCCTCACAGCAGCCCCTTCAGCCACTTCCCTGGCAAAGGGAGCTGCCTGGGAGCTGTGCAAGGGCACCTCCCACAAAGATCCAGTGACAGTAGAGTGATCCTCCTGGGGTATAATCTTGGAGAGATACCTCCCCAACTCTGAGGACATCCAGAGGAAGCCAGCCCCACCCTATAGGGATACCAGTGCTGCAGAGTAGTTTGGAAAAAGACACAGTGGCTGAGGGAGAAAATCATTTGCTGACCTGGTTTCCTCAGATTCAGACTAAGCTCAGGTGAAACACTCTGCAGTTGACATTGAGTACTTGAGGCAGGCAGGCCTCACCTCACCCAGCCAAAAAGTGCCAGAGGGTAGTGGTCATACCAAGGGAGCATTGACTTTCTCATGACTCTGGCAGACTCACAGCCCTGGCACATCTGCTTATTGAGGGTGGAAGGACCACAGTCCGTGGGGTTACCAGTGACTGGACGTGAAAGTGGTGCAAGGTGGGGAAAGAGATAGCAGCTCCCTGGTCCAACTCTGCTGCTAGGTGGGCCTTTCTGACTCCAAAGACTGCCAGAGTGAGCCACATTTGAGCACCAACTAGTCCTCTGCCTTATAGTTGCTGGAGATCTTTCAAACTCTCCCACTTCAAAGTTGGTACTGACTGAGTCAATAGGTTTGGAACTCCTAACATGGGCCAATCACCCAAGGACCCTCTTAGGTGGTACCTTGGTTGTGTGGCAATGACAAGTGTTGATTTTCCTCTCCCAGTTGTTGCCCGTGGAGGGTGGGGGAGTCTTAGTTGCTTGTACTTCTCCACAGCTGACATTTGAACCCAGAGTCAATGATCCACTAGGATCAGAAAAAGACCAGCTGAATAAAAGACAGAGTGACTGCCCCCACCAAACCCAGTAGGTCCCAAGAGCCTTAGTCTGTAATCCTGAACAAGTACTTTGCAAAGCTGTAGGGGAAGAAGCTACAGTCACCAGTCCCAGATCCTTGGCAAAGGACTGATTGACCCCAACTACAGGAGCCCCCAATCCAATTTCAATTTACCTGCCCATCTAGCCAAATGGTGAAAAATAATCATGAGGTGGAATCAGCAGAAAAATTCTGGCAACATGAATATCAGAGTCGATTAACTACTCCAAGAAATGACTAAACAGACATAACAGATAATCTCATTCATAAACAAATGGCTGAGATATCATAAATCGAGTTCAGAATTTAGATGGCAAATAAGATTAACAGAATGGAGGTAAAGATGGAATTAGAATTTCAAAGAGTAATTCAAAAGTTGTCTCAAGAATTCAATCAATGAATTCGAAGAAAAAAATAACCAAAGATTTTGACACATTGAGGCAAGAACTAGCAGCCCTCAAAGATCTGAGAAATACAGTAGAATCCCTCAGTAACAGAATAGATCAGGAAGAAGAAAATATCTCTGACGTTGAAGACAAAGCTTTTGAATACTCCCAAACACTCAAAGAGGAAGAGAAGTGGAGATCAAAAATGGATAATTCTCTCAGAGAGCTCTGGGATAATTCAAAGAAAACTAATATTCACTTTATAGGAACACCAGAAGGTGATGAGGAACTTCAAAAGGCACAGATGCTCTACTGCTATAAATAATCAATTAGAACTTCCCAAACATGGTAAGAGATTGTGAAATTCAGATAGCAGTTTCAGAACCCCAGCACATCTTAACCCAAATAACACAACTCCTAGGCACATTATAATTAACTTCACCAAACTTAATATGGAGGAGAAAATTCTGCAAGCAGCCAGACATAAGAAAACCATAACCTACAAGGGGAAGAATATTAGAATGACTGCAGATCTCTCTGCTGAAACCTTTGAAGCCAGAAGAGGGTGGTCATTGACCTTTAATCTTCTAAAACACAATAACTTCAACCCAAGATCCTGTATCTAGCTAAACTGAGTTTCATTAATGATGGATAAATTAAATACTTTAATGACATTCACATGTTGACGAAATTTGCCATAGCTAAACCAGCTCTCCAAGATATTCTCAGAACTATCCTCCATAATGACCAGCGTAATCCTCTACCACCAAAGTAAACTCACCCAGAAACTTTTGGTCAAACTTCAACTTTCACAGTCACCAAAGGATTAAAAATGTCCACCAGACTTTTGAAAAATGCTATACACAAAATACTACCAGGCTTATCAATAATCTCAATCAATATGAATGCCTTAATTTGTCCTCTAAAAAGGCACGGACTGTCTGATTGAATACAAAAATCTCAGTCCAGATGTCTGCTGCATACAAGAATCAAATCTTACCTTAAAAGATAAATATAGACTCAGGGTGAAGGGATCATCATCTATAATTCAGGCAAATGGAAATCAGAAAAAAATGTAGGTGTTGCAATTTTATTCACAGATACAATAGGCTTTAAACCAACAAAAGTAAAGAAATATAAGGATGTGTACTTGATATTTGTTAAGGGCAAAACTCAACATAATGAGATTTCAATTATTAACATTTATGCACTCAACCAGAATGCACCTCAATTTATAAGAGAGACTCTAACAGATATGAGCAACTTTAATTCCTCCAGCACCATAATAGTTGGAGAATTTAACATCCTTTTGGCAATGTTGGATAGATCCTTCAATAAGAAATTAAGAAAATGAATTATAGATGTAAACGTAACAATTCAACAATTAAATCTAACAGACATCTATAGAACATTTCATTGTAAAAAACTGAATACACGTTCTGCTCATCAGCCCATGGAACATCCTCCAAAATTGAACACATCTTAGGTGACAAGTCTAACCTCAGCAAATTTAAAAGAATAGAAATCAATCCTCGTATTTTCTCAGACCATCATGGAATAAAAGTTGAACTCAGTAGCAACAGGAATCTGCAAACTCACACAAAATTATGGAAACTAAACTCATGCTGAATGATAGCAGGATCACGGATGAGATTAAGAAGGAAATTGCCAGGTGACACCTGTGGCTCATCAAATAGGGCACCAGCCCCATATACCACAGGTGGTGGGTTCAAGCCCAGCCTCGGCCAGACTGCAAAACAGAAAAATACCTGGGTGTTGTGGTGGGTGCCTGTAGTTCCATCTACTCGGGAGGATGAGGCAAGAGAATTGCCTAAATCCAGGAGTTGGAGGTTGCTGTGAGCTGTGTGACACCACAGCAATCTACTGAGGGCAATAAAGTTAGACTCTGCCTCTATAAAAAAAATTAAAAAGAAGGAAATTACCAAATTTTGGAACAAAAAAATAAAGAAGACACGAATTACCAGAACTTCTGTGACACTGCAAAGGCAGTCCTAACAGGGAAATTTATAAAATTGCAAGCCTTCTGCAAAAGAACAGAAAGAGAAGAAGTTGACAACTTAATGGAACATCTCAAGCAACTGGAAAAGGAAGAAAATTCAAACCCTAAACCCAGCAGAAGAAAAGAAATAACTAAAATTAGAGCAGAATTAAATGAAATTAAAAAAGAATTATTCAAGATCAATGAATCAAAAGGTTAGTTTTTTGAAGAATTCAACAAAATTGGTAAACCTTTGGCCAACCTAACCAAAAATAGAAAATAAAAGTCCATAGTATCATAATCAGAAATGGCAAAGGCAAAATAACAGCAGACTCCTCAGAAATTCAAAAAAAATTAATAAATATTTTTAAATAAATAAATAATACTTCTATTCTCAGAAGTACAAAAATCGAAGAAATATACCAGAACTTGGAAACACCTGTCTTCCTATACTTAGCCAGAAAGAACTGGAACCATTGAACAAGCCTATATCAAGTTCTGAAATAGCATCAATTATAAGAAATCTCCCCAAAGAGAAAAGCCTAGGATAATATGGGTTCACATCAGAATTCTACCAAACCTTTAAAGAGGCAGTAGTGCATATAATACTTGACCTTTTCCAAAACATAGCAAAAGAAGGAATACTTCCCAACACATTCTATGAAGCAAATATCACACTGATCCTCAAACCAGAAAAAGACTCAAGAAGAATAGAAAATTATAGACAAATATCTCTAATGAATATTGATGCAAAATTGTTCAATAAGATCCTAGCAAACAGAATCTAGGAACACATCAAACAAAGTGTACATCATGACCAGGTGAGTTTCATCCCATTGTCCAAAGGATGGTTCAATATACACAAATCTATAAATATAATACATCACATAAACAAAGTAAAAAATAAAGAATATGTGATTCTCTTAACTGATGTGGAAAAAGCTTTTGATAATATCCAGGATCCTTTTTGATCAGAACGCTTAAGAAAATAGGTATAGAAGGAACGCTTCTTAAACTGATAGAGGCCATCTACAGCAAAACCCACAGCCAATACCATGTTGAACAGAATAAAATTGAAATCATTTCCACTCAGATCAGGAGCCAGGCAAGGTAGCCTATTGTCTCCACTGCTTTTTAACATTGTAATGGAAGTTTTATCCATCACAATCAAGCATGAGAAGGCAATCAAGGGGACCCAACTAGAATCTGAGGTGCTCAAACTGTCACACTTTACAGATGATATGATTGTATATCTGAAAAAAACCCAAAAATCAACTACAAAACTCATAGAATTGATCAAGAAATACAGTAGTGTCTCAGGATACAAGATCAATACTCACAAATCTGTAGCCTTTATATATATATGAACAACAGTCAAGGGTGAAAAACAATCAAGGACTCTATTCTCTTTACAATAGTGCCAAAGAAAATGTAATATCTGTGAATGTATCTAACAAAGGATGTAAAAGATCTCTATAAAGAGAACTATGCAACTCTGAAAAAAGAAATACCTGAAATACATATGGAAAACTATATCATGCTCATGGCTGGGAATAATCAACATTGTTAAAATGTCTATACTTCCCAAAGAAATCTACAGATTGAATGCAATCCCTATTAAAGTACCTGCCGTACTTTAAAGACCTGGAAAAATTAGTACTTCATTTTACATGGAAACAGAAAAAACCTTGAATAGCCAAGACATTACTCAGAAATAAAAAAAATAAAAAAAACAAACGGGAGGAATCATGCTTCCAGACTTCAGATTATATGATTACATTATAAATTGATAGTGATCAAAACAACATGCTACTGGCACAAAAATAGAGAGTTAGATGTATGGAATAGAATTGAAGACCAAGAGGTGAACCCAGACACTTATCGTCATTTAATTTTTGATAAGCCTATTAAAAATATAAATTGGGGAGAGGTGGAACATGATGGCAGACTGGACGGACATGTAGCCCATCTCTCCCAAGTCATCAGGTGAGAGGAAGGGGGCTCTGGATCTTTCCCTGTGTGGATTATTGGTGTGAGTAGAAAGCTGGAGACGCACAGTGAATTGGTGGATTGCTGTATTTGAGGTATAATTCAAAACCACAGACTTTGTTATAGAGATTTTTGCTACCTGGTGGTGCTGGTCGGCAGCCAGCCCCTCCCTCATGGAGGGAGGACAGCAGTTTGCAATTCACAAAACCTAATTGATGAAAATTTCTGAGAAGTGTGGATTCCTGAGTGGAGTATGGCAACCAGAAAGGGGTGCCGCTCAGAGCCACAGAGGGTTAGGCAGCCTGATAGAAAATTGAGGGGAGAGAATCCCACCTGGGAAACAGACATTTTGAATTGTCCGAAATGGCAGACCCCTTTTCCCAGAACAACAAGAGTGTTTAAACAGACCAGACAATTTCTGGTGGGCAATACTGGTGAAGTCTGGCAGTTAAGGCTGTGCAGGGATCTGATGGGCTACTTGGCTGAAAAGAGAGGGTCTGAGCCACGGAAACTGTGGAAAAGGTCTCCAGGCACTGCAGCAGCGGCAGCCAGCCCCTCCCCCACAGCCGTTTGGAGTTGCCAGTTCCCAGGAGAACATGAGAGCAGAGTGGAAAGATTTGTGAAGCGTGGACTCCTGCACAGAGTTTGGAGGTCAAATAGGAGTGTCGTCTGGAACAGAGCAGCCAAAGTGCGGCAACAATTAGGAAACAAACTTTTATAGAAACTCCAAAAATGGCGACCAGCCAGGTTGGGTGGTTACCGTGGTAACAATGTAAACTGTGAATCATATATAAGCCTGGGAACCACTCACAGCGCCACCTGGCATCCATAAAGTATATTGCATTATAAATTTATTCCTTCTAAACTTGACATCTACCTCATATGTATAGACGTGTATTTCTACATATATACAAGAATAATATTTTGGTGGTTGGTGCCTTATTTTTCCTAATCCTTTTCTTGGAGGAGCTATTAATTTTATATTTTATTTTTGTTTTTGTTCTTTTTAATTTTTATTTTTATGTTTATTTTTTCTATTTTTAATATTTTTTCCTTTTTCCTTCCTCTTTTTTAACTCTCCTTTGAACACTACTTTTTTTTTTCTCTTTCTCTCTTCCTCTTCTTCCCATCTTATGGTTTCTGAGAGTGCTTACATCAGATTTTTAGAGGATTTTATTTTTTAAAAAATTATTTTACAATTATCATTATTTTTATTGTAGATTTTGTTTGTTTGTTTTGTTTTGTCTGTATGTCTATGTGTTTCTGACAGTGCATGCATCTGAGGGCTTGTGTGTCTGGTAGCCTTTTTATCTGTTTATTACTTCATTTGGTCTCAATGTGTTTGGAGTTCTGCTAAATCCTCAGGTTGGCTATTTTCCCTAACTCCAATTCTCACATCGAATAAGAACAAGGGGGAAAGGGATACGATGGCTGATTAAAACCAGCTCTCAACAGAGGCTCCAGTCTGGAGGGAGACATAACAGTCAGAAAGCACCCAACAAAGCCAAAGGAGGGGAGCTGAGCTGAGATATGAGGTAGATAATTGCTCGTCTTCCCTGCTGAGGCAAGCTTTGACCCCAAACAAACTATTTTCAGTACAGATCTAATCCCAAAGAGGTTGTGTGGCTGTCCCCTCCCCTAAGAGAGTTGATTTTTTACTGTGTGATCTCTTTTGGTAAGTGATAAACTAAGGCTCTCCTTCCTCAACCCACCGGAGGGAACTGCTGGAAGTTAGGATTCCTTCTCAAGAGAGCCCCTGCTGAGAGTCTAGGAATTCCCTTGTCTGGCAGGAAATTTGAACAAATGTTTTCCTTGCTGCCTTGATCCTTAAGTCTACCCCCTCCCCACAGCCCAGCAGTCTAGTACTCCAACTCCTCCAGAATCAAGATTATCTGCATTTCTTGGCTAGGACCAGGCATTGCATAGATGGTGGCTGTATAGTTGTGCTGTACCTGTGAATCCAGTAACAGTACAGGAAGACATAGAGGAAAAGGTGACAGACCCAGCCCAAAAAAGAAAGAGTATCTGTATAGCAGACAGAGGCTTGGGTTCCTGCACTGTGGGTCGAGGCTCAGAACTGCTAAGGTGCACGAACCTGAGAGGAGGCACCTCCCACCCAACTTCAGCATTAGTAGAGTGATCCTGCTGGGGTATAACTCTGGAGAGTCATCTCCCCAACTCTGTGGCCTTCTAGAGGGATCCATACCCTTATCCTATAGGGATTCCAGAACTACAGAACAGTAGCAACAAAAGCACAGTGGCTGAGGGAGAAATTCTTTTGCTGTCTGGATATCCTCAGGTTTGGACTGAGCGCAGGTGGAACTTACTTCAGCTGCCGTTGAGCACCTGAGGCAGGCAGACCTCAGCTTCCCATGCTTGTTGGTGCTAGACTGTGGTAACCACCAGGAGGAGGCAACAACCTCACTTTGACTCTGGCAGGCACATAGCCCTGGCACATTTGCTTATTGGACAGAACAGGGCCACAGAGACTGGGTTAACAGAGACTGCCGGGGAGACTACCAGAGATTGGGGTGACCAGAGTCTGGTGGTAAAGGATGACCAATGTGGGGTAAGAGACATTAAACCCCTGGCTCTAAACCTCCTACTGGATGGACATTTCTGACTCCTCATAGCACCAGAGGTGATCAAACCACACTTGAGCTTCCAATAGACCTCCAACATCTAGTTGCAGGAGTCCTCTTGAACTCTCCAGCTAGAGAGTGGGTGGCTGTCTGGGATAATTGGTCTGGAACTCATGAACTGGACAAACTATCTCAGGACCCTCCAAGGTGGGACCCAGGTTTTACTCTATTGGGAATATTTGATTGTCCTCTTCCAGATATTACCAGTGGAGGAAGGGATGTCCTAGTTGCTTGTATTTCACCGAAGCTGAGACTGCAACCCAGAGTTAATGCTACACTAGGATTGGACAGAGATCAGTTGAATACAATACAGAGCCAACTACCCCCACTACACCAAACAGGCCTCTAGAGTCACAGACTATAGTATTGTACAGGTCCTTTGCAAAATTGTACAGGAAAACCTGCAGTCACCAGTCCCTGGTCCTAGGTGAAGGGCTGGTCAACCACAACCATAGAAGTTTCCAGTCCAATTTCACCTGCCTGGCTTATCTAGCTAAAGGCTGGAAAATAAACATGGAGCGGAATCAGTGGCAAACCTCTGGCAACATGAATAAACAGAACAGCTCAATGCCCCCAAGGAATAACAAATCAACCAATCCAGAGGATCCCATCCACAAACAGATAGCTGAGATGTCTGAAATTTAATTTAGAATTTGGATTGCAAACAAGATCAACAAAATGGAAGTAAAGATGGAGGTAGAAATTGTAGGATTAATTCAGAAGATGTCTCAAGAATTCAAACAATTCAAAGACAAAATGACAAAAGATTTAGACACATTGAGACAGGAAGTTGCAGCCCTCAAAGATCTGAGAAATACAGTAGAATCCCTCAGTAACAGAATGGAGCAAGGAGAAGAAAGGATTTCTGACATTGAAGGCAAAACTTTTTAACACTCCCAAATGCTAAAAGAGGAGGATAAATGGAAGGCAAAAACAGATCATTCTCTCATAGAGCTCTGGGATAACTCAAAGAAAACCGATATTCATATTATAGGGATACCTGAAAGCAACGAACTGGCTTCACAAGACACAGAGTCCCTTCTTCTTGAGATAATGAAAGAGAATTTTCCAGACATGCCAAAAGACTCTGAAATTCAGATAGCAGACAGTTTCAGAACCCCATCACCACTCAACCCTAATAAGACATCCCCCAGGCACATCATAGTTAACTTTGCTAAAGTTAATATGAAGGAAAAGATTATGAAAGCAGCCAGACGCAAGAAAACGATAACTTACATGGGCAAGAATATTAGAATAACTGCAGATCTCTCTGCTCTAACCTTTCAAGCTAGAAGAGAGTGGTCATCAAATTTAACCTCCTAAAACAAAATAACTTGCCACCCAGGATCCTATATACAGCCAAACTGAGTTTCATTTATGATGGAGAAATTAAATACTTTACTGACATCCACATGTTGAAGAAATTTCCATAACTAAACCAGCTCTCTGGGATATTCTCAGACCTATCCTCCATAATAACCAGCATAATCCTCCACCACAAAAGTAAACTCACTCAGAAACTTTTTTGTTTCTTTTTTTTTTTTTGTAGTTTTTGGCCAGGGCTGGATTTGAATCTGCCACCTCTGGCATATGGGGCTGGCACCCTACTCCTTTGAGCCACAGGCCCTGCCCTACTCAGAAACTTTTGATCAAATTCCAACCCCAACAATGGCGAAAGGATCAAAAATACCCACTGGACTTTCGAAAGGCATATCATTATTCCCAATTAATGTGAATGGTTTAAATTGTCCTCTAAAGAGGCACAGGTTGTCTGATTGGATAAAAAAACTTAGACATGATATCTGATGCATATAAGAATCTCATCTTACATTAAAAGATAAATATAGATTCCAGGTGAAGGGATGTTCATCTATACTCCAGTCAAACGGAAAGCAGAAAAAAGCAGGTGTTGCAATCTTACTCGCAGATACAATAGGCTTTAAACCACAATAGTAAGTAAAGATAAGGATGGACATTTTATATTTCTTAAAGGTAATAGAGAAAATGATGAATTTTCAATTATTAATATTTATGCACCCAACCAGAATGCACCTCAATTTATAAGAGAAGCTCTAATAGTCATGAGCAACTTGATTTCCTCTAGCTCCGTAGTAGTCGGAGATTTTAACACTCTTTTAGCAGTGTTGGACAGATCCTCCAAAAAGAAGCTAAGCAAAGAAATTTTACATTTAAACTTAACCATCCAACATTTGGATTTAACAGACATCTACAGAACATTTCATCCCAACAAAACTGAATACACATTCTTCTCATCAGCCCACGGATTATACTCCAAAATCCGTCACATTCTAGGTCACAATTCTACCCTCAGCAAATTAAAAAAAATAGAAATTATTCCTTGCAACTTCTCCGACCATCATGGAATGAAAGTTGAACTCAATAACAATAAGAATCTACATACTCAAACAAAAACGTGGAAACTAAACAACTTCATGCTGAAGGACAGATGGGTCATTGATGATATTAAGCAGAAAATTTCCAAATTTTTGGAACAAAGTGACAATGAAGACACAAATTATCAGAACCTCTGGGATACTGCAAAGGCAGTCCTAAGAGGGAAATTTATAGCACTACAAGCCTTCCTCAAGAGAATAGAAAGAGAGGAAGTTAACAACTTAATGGGCCATCTTAAAAAACTGGAAAAGGAAGAACATTCCAACCCAAAACCCAGCAGAAGAAAAGAAATAAACAAAATAAGAGTAGAATTAAATGAAATTGAAAATAAAAGAATTATACAACAGATCAATAAATCGGAACATTGGTTTTTTGAAAAGGTGAAAAAAAAAAAAGATGAACCTTTGGCTAACTTAGCCAAGAAAAAAAGAATAAAATCTCTAATCTCATCAATCAGAAATAGTAAAGATGAAATAACAACAGACTCCTCAGAAATTCAAAAAATCCT
>CAUYRH010136137.1:0-17949 GCA_963574655.1 Perodicticus potto | reverse complement strand
GTTCATAATATGCAAGACACAGAAACAGCTCAAGTGCCTATCAACCCATGAATGGATTAAAAAATTGTGGTATATGTACACCATGGAATACTATGCAGCCATAAAAAGATGGAGACTTCACATCTTTTATGTTTACCTGGATGGCACTGGAACATATTCTTCTTAGTAAGGTATCTCAAGAATGGGGAAAAAAGTATTCAATGTACTCAGTAAAACTATGAAATCAATATATAACCACCTACACACTCATGTGAATGGCAAAACATAACTATAGTCCAGAAAGCAGGAGGGAAGTGGGGGGAAGGAGGCTGGGAGGAGGCAAGGTTTTTTGGGAGAACTCACCTAATGTGCATAATGCAATGGTACATTTCAAAACTATTAAGAAAAGAGGGCTCAGCGCCTGTGGCTCAAGTGGCTAAGGCAGCAGCCACATACACCACCTGAACCACCTGAGTTGGCAGGTTTGAATCCAGCCAGGGCCCGCCAAACAACAATGACAGCTGCAACCAAAAAAACAGCTGGGCATTGTGGCGGGCACCTGTAATCCCAGCTACTTGGGAGGCAGAGGCAGGAGACTCTCTTCAGCCCAAGAGTTGGAGGTTGCTGTGAGCTATGATGCCACAGCATTCTACTCAGAGTGACAGCTTGAGGATCTGTCTCAAAGAAAAAAAAAAAAAAGGAAAGAAAAGAGTATAATTGTTTTACCACAACAAATAAGTCAGCGAGGTGATGGATGTGTTAATGTGTTCAATGTCAGCATTTCACAGTGTATATCAAATCAGTACACTGTACCCCATAAATGCATTAATTATTTGCATCAAATCAGTACACTGTACCCCATAAATGCACAGTTATTTAATAAAGAAAAAAAGAATAAATAAAAAAATGAAAAGGTAGCACAGGACTTCTCTCCTTTTAGATACAGTCTCTTCTTTGGAATAGAGAAATAGACTGTTCTATTATTTGCCACTTCTTTAGTTTTTCCAGGGAAAATATATGTCCGTTCTTCAAAGGAAGTCTTCACACTTCCAACATTCCCACTATTATCATCCCTGGATATCTGTTAATCCTTTAGTCTATGACAAGACTCTATCAAAATGCCTAGCTTAATGAAAATCAAAAGTTCCTAAATTGTGTACTTTCATTGATTTTTGTGTTTTTTAAGCCAAGCATAAAACAAAGTTTATTGAGAAAGATTTGTTTACAGCATAAGACAAGGGTGGCGCCTGTGGCTCAGTAAGTAGGGTGCCAGCCCTGAATGCCGAGGGTGGCAGGTTCGAACACGGCCAAACTGCAACAAAAGAGTAAGAGTGAGGTATAGGCATCCAGAGCAAGACAGGATCACCACAGACAGTGAAGGGGCCCCCATTGTCACAACAAAGAAAAGCCTTAGAAAGAGTTAGTTGTTTTTGGTTACACAATTCCCTGAGCAGTGAATGTTCTAAATGCTTGAGTCCTAAGAGAATTGGGAGAGAATCCTAACTCTTAATAGAATTGAGGGGAAGGTGTGAAAATTAAAATGGAAAAAGAAATAAAAAACAACACGTACTCCAACAAATAACCCTGCCACATCAAAGGGGCCAATACAGCAAATAAGAGAAGGGTGTCTGGGAAGTGAAAGAACAACCACTGCGTGTGGAATTTATCCAGGGGGACTGTTTGACAAGACAGTGGCTACAATGAAATTGTTTATCTTATGGAGTCTAATCTGTTCAAAATGCTTGAAATGTATACTTTATACATATGTGATATGTATTTGCTTTTATTAATTATCATGTATGATTCCTGATGTATAATAGTATATAGTGTAAAAAAAATACTATATTAAAACCTTACAAGGTGTCAATCTCCCCCTCCCCCTCGTATACTCAGACGAAATAGAATTCGTCTCAGCCACCTCCCAGGGCAGTTCTCCCAAGTAGCTCCTTCCCTGTGTCATTCTTATCTCCCCGGCGTTTGCTCTGCTGCTGATCATGGCTGGAAACATCAAAAGGATATGATTCCTTCTCAGAGCCGGCCTTGTCATTGTAGCTTAAATAGAGAAAAGAACATTTGGTCGGTCATCATTTATGTCACTGCCTTGTACTATTTTTGCTCCTCATTCCATTATTCAAGCCTTTCCCGCATATACCAGATTTTACCAAATGTTTGAGAAGGTGAATCCATTTTATTATGCAACAGGAAAAATGTTCTAAGTGAACATCCTATATCTCTAATATTAACGAAAAGTTGCTTGTCATCCTCTCCCAAAGAAACTCTGTAATTGCTGGAACTTGACATCATCACCTCGTCTGCCTTTCCCCACTTTGGGTTACGTTCCTTTCCCTCCCTTCTCTGGGCACTCCTGCTTCAAAAACAACTGTTTCATGTGGAGAGCGATTGACCTATGTAACTTTATCCCCCTTGTCTCTTGCTAATCTGCATCCTATAGTATTTACTTTCTGGTAGCTTCTATAAATTGTTTGAACCAAAAATTCAGTATATTTATATATGCATTGTATGGGTATGTACATATGTCTACACAATGTTAATCTAGATACAAGTATAAAGTAGAAAATTGCTTTTATCTTACATCATGATTCCTATTTTTATTTCTTTATTAATTTCCTCATCTTACCTTGACCAGCAGCACTTTATATACAGTAGAAATATTATTAGCGTAGATAATATTTTTAATAAAAAGGTCTTTAATACTCCAAATGGTGTAAAATGCATGGGAATTTGCATAGATTGGAATTTTTAGAGCATAGATCAGAATTCACACAGGAAACAGATGGTGATGTAAAAAGTGCATAAAGAGTTTAATGAAATGCTAATATCTACGAAAATGGAGACCAGGTTAAGAAAAACTAACAAGGAATTGTGAATTGCAGCACAGCTAGAAGTAACATGCCCTAGGCTGACCGGGTCTGGGGAGATAGTGGTTATTAAATCTGATTGATATAGATATTAAAAAAACAAATGTGATGAGGAACCTCTGCCAAACTACAGCCAAACAGAGACTGAAGTAAGCCAGGATATAAACACCCTGTCTTCTCTCTCCATCTGTTCTTCAGCCCCTTCCAGTGATTCCCATTGGACATTCCCCTGAAAGAGAAAGATTCAGGGGCCTTTTAGAGACCAGTTGTTGGCCCTGAGAAGTGTTTTAGTGCTGGTAGCAGGAGAGAGATGGAAACAAGTACACGGAAGGGGAAATCGAGAATGACATTCACAGTCTCTTCACCTTTGTCCCCTTGACATCGACTCACGTGGCATGTTTGGATGAAAGGCTCAAGTAAGGCAGCAGAACAAAGGAAGTGAGGATAAAACGTGTTTGCTTTTTGTAGCTTGGTAATTAGGGCAGGCAAAAAATCTTTCTTATACCATTCATTCTGTGTTCCCCTTCCTCTCTAACAGGTGGACATTTCTATGTGGAGAGTGGACCTGACGCAAACCTTCCTTTGCATGGGTACGTTTCTTTGTGTTCCTGGTCCTGCTCAAAGAGGCAGAGCTAGTGTGAGAGCTGGATTAGAACTGAAGGTCGAAATCATGACTTCATTTTCATTTTTTAATGTTCACATGTGTACAATATATAGTTTTATAGTTTTATAAAATTCATGAACGAGACCACACTACATTTAAGCTATGATCTTTATAAGACAAAAAGTAACAATCTTATATTAAAATGCAACTATTATTGATTGCACCATGTTTTTTCAGTAACCACAGAACTTGACCTCTGACAAATGTTTGCAAAAATGTATTTTAGCTGGAACTATATGCCATTTGCTGACAGGACTTACATACGGTAAAGCTTTCCTGTAGGATAAACTATTAGAGCTACTCAAAGAAGATAGCTAGTAATCTGTTTAAATTATGTATGTTTTCAATTATTGGTTAAAAAATAAAAAAAAAATTAAATTTAAATTGCTCAAAGGAAATTAGTTTTAATAAAAATTATGAAGTGACATGATTGTCAAATGATTACTTTCTATTTTAAAAAGACTTTTGCAAACATTTATGACAAAAGGAGAGTCTCGAAGGATATTTGGATTGCACAAAGTCAATTGAATCAGGGGGACATGAAAGGACACGTTATGTCAAAATAAAAATAACCTTTAAGAGAGGACAATAGGGAGCTGTCCATTTCTTTTACGCTTTCATTTTTCTTTGGTGATTTAACCTTCTGTTCGTTTATCTCTGTATTTTGGATTAGAATAGCTTAGTGGAAAAGTACACTCTTCTCTTGTGTTGTCTAGTGTTTATTTTTTGTTGTTGTTGTTTTCCCAAGTTAACCCACCCAGGTATTAAATGCTACTACCTTTTATTCTTTAAAAATCATCTTTTAAAGCTTAAATTGTTCACTATAACAAAAGGGGGTTTTATGTATCTCAAACTTCCAGTCAAAAGAACAGAAAATGTTTTTGTGTGTTAGAGACAAAAATCACAAAGCCAAACATATGTTTGAATGGCTGCCCATGAGCCAAGTCGATCTCCATAATCTTACCTCCACACTTGAAGTGTTTCTTGGCCGGCCTGATACTATGCATCCTGGCTGTGCATTCCGAAGAATCTAAATACCAGATTTGGGTAAGATGTGTTACAGCTTTGATTTTGCTTTTGGCAGTTTTTCCTCTGACAAAACAAATAGTAAAAGCAAGTTGTTTTAAATGGAATAAGAGTAGCTTACCTATATTTGATTGTATAATGAGACTCCCAAAATATTAATGGCTCTGAGAATTTTGATTTTTATTTTTTTAGCAAGGCGTAAGCTATCTTCGTAAGGCTATCATGTGTTTATGCTGACACCAATATAGACTCATTGATTTTCCATCTTGCTGATTCATGGAATCCGAGGTTTGAAAGACCACAACAAACATGTAGCCAAGAGTAAGCCTAATAAAATGTAAAATACAGTCCAAAAATATGTGTAGCTTGTGCTTAAAGTTCCATTTTATTCTAATTTTTAGAAGAATCCAAGTTTTTTGACCCATTTACTACAGCATGCTGATTAGTGACATATGTGAATAAATATATTTGTAAAAACAGACATACTTTTGCAATATTTCTTTTGGCTAGAAATTGTATTTGAATTATAACTTTTTAGAATACATGCCTAGAAATATTAAAGTTGCATTATTAGAAAAACTAAAATGTATTTGTTTCTCCATTCCTGCAATACCTCACTTAGAATTGTGGTCTCCAGTCCATCCAGGTTAATACAAGAGGTATCAGTTTACCAATTTTTATTTTATGGCTGAGTAGCACTCCATGGTCTACACATACCACATTTATTAATCCACTCAGGTATTGATGGGCACTGGGGTTGTTTCCACATCTTTGCAATTGTGAATTGTGCTGTCATAAACATTGGAGGCCAACAAAAATGTTTTTACTCCCATAATGTCCTGATATAATAAAAAAAAAAAACTAAAGTGTGTAAGGGATTAGGTATGGTCCTTTAACACACTGCAATGGTCGTGGGCCATATGACTTATTATGGTGTTTGAGAGATTATTATCTCATAGAGAGTGAGAATTAATTACTTTTATTTTAAGTGTTTTGAGCAATACTGACAAACTTAATTTTTTCCTACAGGAAAAAAAAATCTTTCATAATCATAAAATTTCTGGATACTTGGCCACTATTACCAATAACTTGGCATAAGAATATTATTGCTAATAAATTGATATATATATATATATATATATATATATATATATATATACACACACATATTACATACTCACTGCCACTTTGTCAGCAATAGATTTTTGTTTGGAAATTTATTTTTTAAAAAGATAAATTAATAATTGCTTAAGTGTGTGATACAAATGAAAACTTTTTATTCAATATAATTTTGGTACAATATAATTGTCACGTAGTTAATTCCCCTTTTTACATTGAAATGAGCCAAATTCCACATGGCTCAGGTCCTTCATCTATTTAAAAAAAAAGAGAGAAATTCCAAAAGAGCCTCACCATCTCGAGGCTACATCTAGTATGACCACCACATAGATGACTGGGTCTACAAGGTTACTAACTACACTTTAGGGTGAAAGTAAATGACAAAATATAATGAAGAATTCTAAAAAGAAAGTCCAAATTTTGATTAAGAAAAAGAATACAGGTAGGGGCAGAATGATTGTGGAGAAATCAGAATTAAGTTCAGACCATAGACATTACTAGTAGTAATCTGGTACTAGACAAAATAAAGCAATCCCAGGAAGGAAAAAAAGGGTATATCCCTGAGGTCAGCTACATGTTTATATAATTTAAATAGTTTTTAATTAAATAAATTATATTTACATATAAAATATTAAATAGGAGGAGAGAGAGAGAGAGAGGAAGGGACATAAGGGGGGAGAGAGAAAGGATGAAAGAAAATACTGTAGAGAAAAAGAAATAAGAAAATTAATGGTCCAAATAATTTTGGAGCAGTAGGTAGTTACAGATAATGATAATACGATTTCTTGTAGACAGCTACTAATTTCTTTATCTTACCTTAAGGTATTTTTTTCCTCCAGATTAATATGAAGGTGCGAATGATCTGGTTACAATCTGCATTTGTGAGGTAAAGGCCCTGTTGTAGTTGTGCTCCACGTGCAGCAGGTGCGTCCTAGAGCCCCACCTTATGCTCCTTAAGTGAGAGTCCTCCTCTCTCCTCCCCTCTCCCCTCCCGCTCCAACTTGCACTTGAATGAGTTTTTCTTTTATGTGGGTATATATTACTTCATCTCCTGGCTTCATATTAACATTGAATACATTGGATACTTGCTTTTCCATTCTTGTGATAGTTTACTATGAAGAATGTGTTTGAACTCCATCCAGGTTAATACAAAAGATGTAACGTCTCCACCATTTTTATGGCTGAATAGTATTCCATGGCCTACGTATACTAATCTATTCAGCCTAAACACTTAGGCTGTTTCTACATCCAGGCGATTGTAAATTGAGCTGCAGTAAACAATCTAGTGCAAATGTCCTTATGATAAAATATTTTTTTTCCCACTGGGTAGACGACTAATAATGGGATTACAGGATCACGTGGTAGTTCTATTATGAGTTCTTTGAGGATTCTCCATACTTTTTCCCAAAGAGGCTGTATTAGTTTGCAGTCCCACCAACAGTTTAAAAGTGTTCTCTTCTTGTAAATCCACATCTGTTTTTACAGTCTGTACTTTCTCTTCAAATCTGTTTTTGCTCAGTAATTAAGAAAAGGACATGTGAAATCAGAAGAAAAGAGAAGACTTGAACAATAATATCAAGCAACTTTACCTAACTGATAAATATACAATTTCCACATCAAAAACAAAATGCTTATTGATTTTAAGCATACATGGAATTCTTCTGGATAAGCCATATTCCAAGTAATAGAATATAGTTCTCAAAAATAATTAAAATCAAATATGTTCTTTGATGACAAAAATGGCATTCTATTTAAATTCAACAGAAGAAAGAATTCTGGGAAACAACCCAACTTTAAAAAATTAAACATTATCTCTACATAACTCATCCATCAAAAAATACCTCTAAGTCATTAAAAAAAGATTTTTCAACTAAAAGAAAGTAAAAATACTTACATCAAGATTTGTGGGATGAAGCTAAATTAGTCCTTAGAGAAAATTTTATATCACAAAAAAAGAAAAGGCTCAAATCAATTCCCTAAGATTTACCTGAAGAACTATTGGGGGTGGGGATGGGAAGAAATTATTATATCCCAGAATTAGTAGAAAATTGCATAAATTTTCCAAAATCTCATCACCAAAGAAAAATAAATAACTCCAGTTAAAATTGTTCCAGCATAATTATTCAATTATGTTTTAGTGCGGTCACTATTATTTGTGTTAGTTTTCTATAATTGAATTCATTGGGCTACATATGAAAGTTAGTGGGAGGGTGTAATTCCATTGTTGGTCATGGAAAAGAGAATCTATTACATTGTCTTCTCCAGTTTTTAAAAGCAGCCTTCATTTCGTAGATGTTAGATCCCTTCCTCCATCTTCAAAGACAGCAATATTGCATCTCTTTCCTACTATTCTATGAGTGTATGTCGTCTCTCTCTCTAATTCTCTGTTCCGCCTCTCTCTTCCATTTTTAAAAGGAACTTCTGATTGCATTGGGCCCAGATTAGCAGTTAATAACTTGTACATCCTTAACTTCCTTTTATCCTGTAAGGTAACATGTTCACAGATGAAAATCTTTGAGGGGCAATTATTTTCCCTACTACCTTCTTTTTTTTTTAATTATTTTTTTTTATTAAATCACAGCTGTGTACATTAATGCAATCATAGGGTACAATGTGCTGGTTTTATATACAATTTGAAATAGTTTCATCAAACTGGTTAACATAGCCTTCATGGCATTTTCTTAGTTATTGTCTTAAGACATTTATATTCTATGTTTAGTAAGTTTCACCTGCTACCTTTTTTGCAAACATTTATTTCCTTTCATCTCATCACATGGAGGGGGAGGTACATTTCTTTACTCTGTTAATGTTGAGTTTGCTTTAGCCTTTGGAATGTGAGCAGAGGTCCCAGCGCCCCAAACCTAGGTATATCCTAGTCTCTTTGAAAGCATTTGAACTCCACTAAAAGATCCATTGTCTTGTGCCTTGAAGCAGAGCCACCTCAGGCAATCCAGAGACCTGAAAGCGTAAATCCTATTTTGGGTTAGTTTTTTTTTAATGCAGTAAAGTCTTACCAAATTAGCGTTAATTATCGCTCCAAAGCATGATACTCCCATATTGCTCTTACCAACCGGTAACTATAGTAGAGAAGCTGACTTTTACAATTCTGCATGAGATGTCATTCACAGCATACTCATACTCCGTGATCGAGGCTTCCAGAGCTATGTACTTCATGGGCCTGGACTATTAGTACTTTTATATTTTCTGGGAGAAGATGAATAGACAGTAAAACCAAAGAAAAGTGAGCATTTGAGTTTATTCTCTCAGATTGTAAATCCATCACTGACAACTGTTTGAGAACCACAAATCTGTGACCTACCTTAGTTATGGAAACCAAACCTATCATTGTAAGTTCATTGAGACATTATTTTTTTCTTACAGGGTTCTTATCATCCTGCCTCCTTTATTACTGAGTAATATTTAATACAAACCTAACTTGTTACAAAAATATGAAACTTTATCTCAATGAAAATCAATCTGGGGAAGGGGGAGGGGTAAATTCATAATTATTGAGTACAGTGAACACTATCTGGGTAAGGGCACACTTAGGTGTACAACTTTCACTCGATCTATACAAAAACAAAACATGTAAACAAAACATCTGTACCCCCTAACATTTTGAAATTTAAGAATGCAAAAAAATATGAAACTTGAATAAAAGTAGCTTAAAAACATCTCTAGGTGTAAATTAGATTCCCTGATTCCATTAGTGTCTGTGAGGCATTTGTGTTTGTGTGTGTTATGTACACAGACCATATACACAGAGAGAAAGAGAATGGTCTTAGAGTTGCTCCTTGTGTGTTTGGATCCTAAATGTTGAATTAAGTGCATGTTGGTTATTGTTGCTTAGTTTTTATATTGTTAGCTTGTTCTCTCCCCCGAGCATAGCAACTCCATTCATAACTTACTATGCTCCACATGAGCCTCTGTTTGCCTTCTCCCTAATATGCAGTTATTCCTATTTCTTACATATTTGTGTTTTTATATACTCTCTAGTAGTATTTGAAGAGTTCTTTTAATATATCCACAGTGGTTGCTTCAGCTATTTTGAACCTACTTTCTTGTAGTACATTCCCATAATTGTCAAGCTGAAAAAAAATCAACCTTAGGAGAAAATGCAATATAAAGAGTTGTAAATATTTCCAAAGACTGTGTCCATATTCACATTGAAGACCATTGAACCCTATGGCATGTCCTGTACCCTGTTTCTTCCACCATTAGCATTTGAATTTTCCAGGTTTCAGTTTGACTTTCATGTCTGCTAAGTCTTCCATTCCTATTCTATTTCTTTCAGGCAGCTCCACCTGAATTGTTAAAAGTTCTATGTTGTTTGTTAAATTAATTTGGTATCTTTTCCAACAGAGAGAGCCAATAAGCTTTCTGAATTTGAGTGTCATTATTCCTTGATATATTTCTTTGCCTTAGAACAGACCTTTATTGTTTTTATCTAAAATGGTCCTTTATATTTTTTCTTTCAAATTCCCCTCTGTAAGTTATCAGGGTAATGGTTCTGAGCCTACCAACCCATTAATTGCTTAAGAAAAACCTTCTGACTTTCACTTTCTTCCTTACAATTATCCCCTCAAATGATGCATCCCTATTGCCTAATCAAGGTCCAAGAGGAATTTTCTGTGGTCAGATTCATGTACTACATTTCTCTGTATCTTCTCTTATAAAATGTATATTTCCTCCTGACATACACATTCACATACTAAAATGCTGTAATTCTGAAAGTTCCCTGTGACCATATCTAGTTCCCTAACTACAGAAAATGTGTCACTCTCTTGAACTTCCAGAACTTTTCCATCAAATCATTTCAAATCACATATAATCACCCAGAATAGCTGCCCAAATGGCATAGGAGAGGCTCCTCAATTGCTCTCATAATCACCTTCCTCTCTACCATTTTCAGAGCACATCTCTTAATTGATTTTCTTGACACTGCTTTCTTCTGGGGTTACGCAATTTTAGCCTGATCACCAAACTCTGGACTTTGTTAAACAATGTTGGGTTTCAGTGGCCTGGTAAAATCTGTAGTTTTCAGTGTTTTCTAGCCCCATTTTAGCAAAACTTGGGAATATCTTTATATTCTTTGAACCTTTATAAATATTTAGACATTAAAATTTTAACCTATGTTTAGAAAAACTTATTTTTTCCTCCAATGTTTTTCTCTGCTCTGTATATTTCTTATTCTTTTAATTTCTGGCTGTTTCTGTTTGACTTGATTTTTGAGAAAATTATTTCTAAGTGTCCAATAAAAACTGCTACTTTAACACAGATTTTTTTCAGGTAGAAATATTTGTGGTGGCTTTTGCTTTTTTTCTTCTCATGCTTTTCCTCTATATTATACTTCTCCAAAATAAAAACAGAATCTCTGCTAAGTCCCAGGACTTTCATAATCAATGGGAATAGTTCACTTTTGTTTGCAACAAATGCTTTCAATGGATGTCATCCTTGGTTCTGAACCTATATTATGCATAGATATAGTTTTGATTCTTTAAAATTTTGCATAGATATAGTTTTGATCCTTTAAAATTTTGAAATAGATTTGCAACAACAAAGATGCTTCCATTTCTATCCATCATGGACTTCAGATACCACTCGGGGGAACATAGCAAGCTGCCCAATTGAAAACTTTTATAGCTAAATGGAAAAAAACTAAGTAATTGGAAAGGGGAGAATTTTGCACTCTAATTTTTTTTTAATGACAAGCAATGCATTTTCATGCATCACTTTAATTCTGCTAGTGTAATTTAATTAATAATGAAATATAATATGGAACATTTTCAGTGGATTAAATGCGATTATTATGCAGCATTCTCTGGTGGGCTGTATGAGACACTATGGTTAATCATCATTTGAGATGGAATATGGAACAAAGAGCAAATTCGTCCTCAAAGAGTGTGTGTTTGTGGAATTAATTTATGTCTTGATTTGATTCATTTCAGGGTTTCCACGTTCCATGCCTTAACTTTTCATCATTAGGTATTACAGAACACTGTCAAATTTTAACATGTACTAATCACCTTTGGATTTTTATAAAAATGCTAATTCAGATTTAGTGTATAAGAGAGGTTTGAGTTTTCGCATTTTTAACAAGCTACTGGGTTATGTGAATGCAAGTGGTCCTCAGACTACTCTTTGAGTTATCAAGTTCTGACCTAACAGGGCAAGACTTAGCTGTTATGTTATGTTTTTCCTCCCAGGCAGAGCTCTTCACACCTGTTTATTAAATTCCATGAGCAAAAGAACAAAATAATTTGAGATTGAAAGGGAGTTTAAGCTCAAATTGTCTCTCTTTTGTTGTTTTTCTTTTGGTTATGGAAATGTGACAAATTTAAGCCATTGTACCCACATGGATGAATTTTGAAGCAAGTTTCAACTCCTCTGCTTCTCCTTTTCTCTTCCTCACAGGAGTGTTGTTTATCAGGTTGGCCAGAGGACAACACATTTATTCATTGGAACACACTTAACAATCAGAGTTGTTTTGCTTTATGAGTACAAACTTATGGACTTCTGCCTTTTATGATACTACTTAATATGTACTAGTCTTCCTTTTTGTAATAGAGAGAAATGTTATTTGTTATTTTCGTCCAGCATGTGGAAGACAGAGTGGGAAGGTTTTATCTGGGGTCCCCCATTCCCTGCTCATTGATTAAGCTTCCCCAGAAGACTGAATGGATAAGGAGCAGAAGACAAGGTGTCTTGTCTTGGAGCCCAGATGTCATTGACCATGAAGGCTGCTATTTACCTAAATGACCACTTTCCACTCAGTACTAATAACAGAGAGGTTATATATTTGTGAATATATGTATATGTTTGTATAAGAAAAGGTAAAGAAGATTAAAACAAATTTCAACAATCAAGCTGATGTGTGAATCCAAATGAAAGTTTGAAGAAAGAATCCAAGTAGAGTTGGAAAAGTACTGGAAGAAATCAATGAAAGTCACTTATGTAGAGAATGTACAAAAAAAAAAATCTGAATTACTTTTGGTCCCAAAACAAAATGTAATTCTGAGAAAGCATTGATAGGTGTTCATTTTGTCTCTGGATTTGTCTCTACTCTGTTTATCTGGGATTCCTTTTGAGTTAATTCACTCATGAAGAACTGTTTTATTTTCTTTCCCTTCCTGATGAGGGAGAAAGAAATCCCCCCCAAAGGAATCCTTGCAATAAACTTTTAAAAAGATTTGAAAAGTAATCAATTATACCAAATTCTGCTAAAGTGTGATTTTTAAATTTTATAAATAATACTGTTTTTTACATTAAATAATTCATGCCTATTCCTACCTAACTTATAATAGTTTTCCTGTTTTCAGTTGCAATATGAGTGTTCCCTTTCCTAATTTTTTTTTTTTTAAATATGGAACACTTCACGAATTTGTGTGTCATCGTTGTGCCGGGGCCATGCTAATCTTCTCTGTATCGTTCCATTCCCTTTCCTAAATTTTGATTATTTTATTTTCATGATTCTAATTTATATTGGGTGTGTCGAGGTGACTATATTTATTTTATAACCTTACATTTCCATACTAGGAAAAGCCACAATAAAACTTGTCCTTATGTAATGAAGGTACCCTGAATTTATTACAGGATATAATAACTATGTAAGTGTCTGTGTTATTGCTTTTCTTTTGTTTTTGGTTTAAAAGGGTACAAGTGCATGATATTTGTGGTGAAACTTTGGAAAATGTGTCTTTGGGAAAGGAAAATGCATGGCTCCTTTACATTTATCCATCCTTGGTAAAGGATCCGTGCACATTTTCCTTTCCCAAAGACACATTTTCCAAAGTTATGAACCTTCTATTTTCACTCTCTTAAGATTTATCTTTTTTGATTGCTAGAAATTCTTAATTTTATGGTAGTCCAAATTATAAATGTTTTGCTTCGTTTTGAGTACATTTTTGTCCTGTTTAATAAATTTTTACCAATACCATCTAGGCTTTCTCATATAAAAACTTAAATTAATGAGGAATTAAAATTTTCATATAGTATAAGGTAAGGCTCAAAATTAATTTTTAATATGGATATGTAATTAAACTTGTACCTTTGATTGAAAACATGATTTCCCTGCTGCAAGCTCAAACTTCCCTTTGCCATAAGTCATATGGTCATATATATATGAATATGTTTCTGGAATTTCTCTTCTATTCATTGAATTGCTTATTTTTATTATGGCACCTGTATTAAAATGATTTATGTATTTTAGCTCTGTAAGAAGTCTTGATATTTAGTAGCATATAATCAGCCAATGTTTCATAAGAACACTTATTAGGATGCAGCTTGATAAATTTTCTCAAAGCGAACATTAATTGGTGACATTACCCAAACCGCAGAGACACCGTTATGCATCTTTGCAGTCAGGATTACAGGTCCAAAGATGTACAATATGCTGACATCTATAAACACTTAACAAAATCATGGAGTACATACTACTGTTTTTCTAGCTTCGGTTTATTCACCTTTCTGTTTGCAATATTTGTTATGTTGTTGCATAAGGTAACATTTAGTTTGCTCTCATATTTTATTACATTGCATGTTTATACTGGAATCATTTTGTTCCTTCTACTTCATATAAAAATTAGAGTTTTTTCTAGTTTGTGGGTATCATGAATAGATATACTAATTTCGTATTGTTTCTATAACAGATTGGGTTGTGTTAAAATTCAAAAATATGTTATCTCATAGTTTTGCAGGTCAGAAGTCTAGTTGGGCTCATGTAGTTTCTTTGTTCCAAGTCTTACAAAACTGAATTCAAAATGTCAGCTATCGAGGATATATCTGGTATTTCTAGGTAAGAAACTGCCTCTATTCAGGATCATGCAGTTTGGTTGGCATAATTCAGTTCATTGGTGTAATGGGGATGAGTTTCTCCTTCTTCACAGACTGTCAGCTTGGAAGTTCTCTGAGCTCCTACAACCCCCTCCATTTTTTGCCATGATATCAACTCCAACTTCAAAACAGCAACAGAACATCAAGTCCTTGTTATACTTTTAATTCCCATTACATTTTTAATTACTGTGACTTCCACTTGTGCTACATTTTTCTTTTAGCTAGGGTAAATTCTCTGCTTTTAAGGGTTTATGCAAATAAGTTAGGCCAACCCAAACAATCCAATACAAGTTTTTAATTTTACGTTCCTTAAACTAAATTATATCTGCAAAGATCTTTTATTCTGTAACACAAAATAATGACAGTTTTTTTGGAATAAGGCATGGGCGTCCTGTGAGGCAGAAAGGGAGGGGCATTATATTGCCTACTGCTGTCCTGCTTACCTTTCACAAACCAGCATGAAGAAAGAGAATGAACCAGAGTGGGAACGAACGGTGGGGAATGAGGAAATAAGACACACAAGAGACAAAGATGTGATGGGGAGAACCAGAGCAGCTAAGACTGCACCGAACTGTGGTTCTAGCTTTATTTATTTAGTATCTTAAACTCGGCTACTAAATGACATAGATCTTGGCACATGGGGTAAAGATTAACTGTAAGGAGGAAAAAGCTGCTTGTTTGCCGGCACGATAAAAAGGAAAGTATGCAGGGGATACATGACATCCGGCAGAGTAGAAAAGAATGTTTGCTGTTAAAGGAGAAGCTGTTGGGGGTCGTTAACCTGATGGTCTCCCAAGGCTGTGGGGGGTCCTGCCATCTCACAGCCTGTCCTCCACACCTACAGCCACGCTGCCACTCATAGCCTTCTTTTATATAATTTTGTGAATATGTATGTGCATTTTATTTAGCATATACATTAGGATAACATAGTTTAGCCCAGTGATAAAAACAGTTACAAAAAAGAGAAAATGCAAGGCATTAAGATAGGGACGTGGTCATGAAGTGTGGGAGTGAATGAAGCAGCTTTCTCTTGGCAGTAAATGTTCAGAACATAAGGAACAGTGAGAACTATACCTGTGCCATTAGCCTATGTAGTATGTTGCAAGAATAACCAGGAAGACAGTGTGGCTAAGTGGACTGCAGAAGGGTTTCTTCTTTGTGTGTTAATAATTGAGTTTACTTATAATTAGTATGAGTTGTATTTCTTATGTACAATTAAAATTAAATCATACGTGCCTATTCTGGATGTCAGCCAATGTGGCTGTGGTCCATTTTTGCTGTTGTCTGGCTAATACTACCTAAAATAGTCTTTCAGCTTTTATCAGGCTTATTTTATCTTCTGTTATTAAACTGAAACACATAGTTTTCTCAGACCTTTCTAAGAATATGTGAATAAGTGAAGTTATTTTATAATATCTTCCTATATATCCAAGAAACACTTGGCCTCAAGACATTATTCATATTTCATTCTATGATTGCTTTGCTTATCTCACTACTTCTTTCTTTATAATCCACTCACAAAATTAATTCAAGATGGATAAAAAGCTTAAATGTAAGGCATGAAACCATAAAAATTCTAAAAGACTATGTTTGAAAAATTTTTCTAGATATTGGCTTAAGTAAAAATTTATGAATATGACCCCAGTCGCAATCACAGCAGCAACAAAAATTAATAAACAGAACTTGATTAAATTAATGCCTTTTCAAGTTTGTTAACTTTTTTTTTTTTTGAGACAGAGCCTCAAGCTGTCACCCTGGATAGAGTGCTGTGGCATCACAGCTCACAGCAACCTTCAATTCCTAGGCTCAAGTGAGTCTCTTGCCTCTGCCTCCCATGTAGCTGGGACTACAGGCGCCCGCCACAACGCCTGGCCATTTTTTTTTTTGTTGCAGCCGTCATTGTTGTTTTGGGATCCCGGGCTGGATTCGAACCCACCAGCTCAGGTGTACGCAGCTGGCGCCTTAGCCACTTGAGCCACCGGCACCAAGCCAGTTTGTTAACTTTTCTATTCTTTTGAGACCTAGTTCAAAATACTTCTACATAACTTATAATCTTTTCTTCGTAATATAAAGTACTATTCATATGAATGATAGTAAACTTAAAAAAATTATAATGAGAAATTGCTGTATTTTAAGCAATCTGGATTCTGAATGACAGGCGTATGTTTTTATATTTTTGGATCTTTATTATATTCTTTGGTCAATGCACAGAGATCGCCAGTAAATGAAATTTCATAATGGGATATTCCAACATTATTATGGTGGTAATTCATTTTCTTGTGTCAGATTACAAAATGTATTAGTTCTCTTTAATGCTTTAGGTTTGCAATAATATTTTGGAACAAAATAAAATATTAATGCATTAATCATATAGTGATATAAGAAAATATATGTTTGAAAACTTTTAAAATACTATTTCATAAATATAAATTGTGGTTACATTTTATATTTATTTATTCATAGCTAATATATTATTATGCTGCATTTTAAAGTATTAAAGTATTTTAGTTTTATTTACTTTGGAATAATATGTAATCTATAATTAATAGTTCTACTTTTCCATTTGAAACTCACCTCTTATGAAACTTTGTATAAAATATATAGAACTGCTTTTTTACATTATCAATTTTAAGAATATTCTTAGATATAATATCTTCAGAAACAATAAGTTTTCAATCAATTTTCTAATCTATGTAAATTTTCTTAAACACAGTCAAGATCAAATAGAGCTATTTTCCCTCTTACAAACTAATCTGAGCTAGCATTTTCAGGCCTTTTTACCACAGAGATTTAATAAGAAGATGTATTTTACATCAGGCAACAAACTAGAAAGGCATGTCTGCTCTTTGTGAGATTAATGAAAACTCATTTCTGATTAATATTCTTCATTGATAAAAATAAATATCCCTCCATAGAGAAGTCTCATATTCTATAGATAATTAAATGCTTCAATCGTAGTAATTGTGCAGTTTGGGTGTATATTTCATTCCTCCCTAAGGCTGTAAGACATACATTTTTAGTACGTTTTTCAGAAGCTAAACTAACTCATTAAGTCTAATTCTTTTAAGAAATATTTAGATAGCATCTTGTAGATGCTTTGGGAATTCCCATGGTATCCTTTTTCTAATATATAAACTGTAAAAGTAATTTGAATGATAGTATAATATAATTATATCATTTCTACTAAAAATAATATATCATATATTAAAAAGTATAGGCTTTATAATGTCATCAGAGTACATAGTAATGTGAGGCAAAAGCATTTTTTTATTTTTTTGAAATAAAGCAAATAAATTTTTTTTTTTTTATTGTTGGGGATTCATTGAGGGTACAAGAAACCATGTTACACTAGTTGCATTTGTTGGGTAAAGTCCCTCTTACAATCGAGTTTTGCCCCCAAAAGGTGTGGCACACACCAAGACACCAAGACCCCACCCCCCTCGCTCCTTC
>CAUYRH010136136.1:0-16392 GCA_963574655.1 Perodicticus potto | reverse complement strand
TGGCATCACAGCTCACAGCGACCTCCAATTCCTGGGCTCAAGCGAGTCTCCTGCCTCCGCCTCCCAAGTAGCTGGGACTACAGGCGCCCGCCACAACACCCGGCCATTTTTTGGTTGCAGCCATCATTGTTGTTTGGCGGGCCCCGGCTGGATTTGAACTCGCCAGCTCAGTGTGTCTGGCGCCTTAGCCTGTTGAGCCACAGGCGCCAAGCCCATTTATTTTTGTTTTTGATGTATTTGCCTCTGGGGTCTTAGTCATAAATTCTTTGCCTAGGGCGATGTCTGGAAGAGTTTTTCCTATGTTTTCTTCTAGAATTTTTATGGTTTCATACCTATATTTAAATATTTTATTCATCTTGAATTACTTTTTGTATATGGTAAGAGATAGGGGTTCTGTTTGGTTCTGCATGTGGCTGTCCAGTTTCCCCACCATCATTTATTGAATAAGGGTTCCTTCTCCCAGTATATGTTGTCTCCTTTGCCAGTTGGTTGTAGATAGATGATTTTATTTCTAGGTTCTCTGTTCTATTCCACTGATATGTATCTCTACTTTTATACCATCACCATGCTGCTTCAGTTACTATGTGTTCATAGTAGAATATGAAGTCAGATAATGTGATGCTTTCCGATTTGTTCTTTTTGTCTAAGATTGTTTGGCTACTTGGGCTCCCAAATGAAAGGTAGAACTATTCGTCCTAGATCTGGTGAAGTATGATGTTGGTATTTTGATGGGGATTGGGCTAAATCTGTAAATCACTTTCAGTAGTATGGATATTTTAATAATGTGGACTCTACCAATTCATGAGTGCAGGATGTTTTTTCCATTTGTTTGTGTCATCTATGATTTCTTTCATCAGTGTTTTGTGATTCTTTCACCTCCTTGGTTAAATATATCCCCAGGTATTTTATTTTCTCTGCAGTTATTATAAATGGTATTGAATCCTTTATTGAATTTAATTTGCTAGTATTTTGTTGGTGATTTTCCCATCTATATTCATAAGAAATAATAGTCTGTAGCTTTCTTTGTGTGTGTGTATGGCTTTGGCATTAAGGTGATACTGGTTTCATAGAGTTAGGAAGGATTCCCTCCTTCTGAGTATTATGGAATGACTCCTGTAGCATAGGTAGTAGTTTTTTGTGTGTCTGGTAAAATTCGGCTGTTGCAATCTCACTGCTTGTTTTTGGTATGTTCAGGATTTCTATTTCTTCTTGATTCAAGCTTGGGAGATTGTATGTTTCTACAAATTTATACATTTCCCTTTATGTTTTCTAGTTTGTTTGTGTAGAGATTTTTATAGTATTCACAAATGGTACTTTGACTTTCCATGGCATCAATGGTAATGTCCCCTTTTTCATTTCTGATTACGCTTATTTGTATACTTTCTCTTCTATTTCTGGTTAATTTTGCTAATGGTCCATAAATTTTGTTTATCTTTTTGATTTCCTTGCTCCTTTGTATTATTTTTTGTTTGTTTATTTCCATTTCATTTATTTCTTCTCTGAGCTTGTTATTTCTTTTCTTCTGCTGGATTTAGGCTTGATTTGCTCTTCTTTTTCTAGTTCCTTTAGAAGTGACATTAGGCTGTCAATTGGTGGTCTTTCTGTCTTTCTATGTAGGCATTTAAGGCTATAAATATTTACCTAGAACTACTTTTGCTGAGTCCCACAAATTTTGATAAATTAGATCCTGTTTGTCATTTATTTGACGTATTTGAGGAATCTTGATTTCCATTTTAATTTCAATATTGATCATTCAGAATCAGGTTAATTTCCATGACTTTGTGTAGATTTGAATGTTTCTCTTGGAATTGGTTGCAAGATGTTTTTCCCCATTGTGGTCTGAGAAGATACATGATATATTTTTTAACATTTGCAAGATTCAGGTGGCGCCTGTGGCTCAAAGGAGTAGGGCACCAGCTGCATATGCCAGAGGCGGTGGGTTCAAACTCAGCCCTGGCCAAAAACTGCAAAAAAAAAAAAAAAAAAAAACATTTGCAAGATTTGTTTTGTGGCTTAATATATAATGAATCTTGGAAAACGTCCTTTGCACTGATAAGAAGAATGTATATTCAGAAGTTATTGAATAGATTGTTCTGTAAACAGCTGTTAGAGCCATTGGTCCATGGGTATTCTTTAAGTTCAGTATTTCTCTATTGATTTTCTGCTTCAATAATCTGTCCAGTCATGTCAGTGGGTGTTGAAATCTCCACTAATTATGACGCTACTATTTATTTCTCTGCTAATATATAGTAGAATTTGCGTTATGAATCTAGGAATATGTATTTAGGATTGTTTCATGTTCTTACTGAATTGCTTTCTTTACCATTATATAATGACCATCTATGCCTACAATTACTGATTTAAAGTCTATTTTATCTGATATAAGAACGGCTACACCTACTTGCTTTTGGTTTCCATTTGTGTAGAATATTGTTTTTTCCATCTCCTTATTTTGAGTCTGTGAGTTCTTGTGAGTTAGATGTGTTTCGTGGGAACAACATACATTTGGGGTGTCTTTTTTTCATCAGTTCAATCAGTCTAGGGCTTTTAATTGGGGCATTCAGATCATTCATGTGGAGTGTTGATATTGATATGTGGGATACTGTTGTCGTCATCATGTTGGATGGTACTTTGTTGTTTTATTTTTCCTTTTGTGCTGTTGCTTTATTAGAGCTATGATCTTTAACTTTGGGATTTTTTCCACTGGTAGGCATCTACTATAGTGTTCTATCTTGCTGCTTATCAAATTTTCTCCTTAATTTTGACCTTTGCCAGGTTGATGTCTGTGTGTCTTGGAGATGGCCTATTTGTTATGAATCTTCCCAGTATTTGACAACCATCTTGTATCTTGATATTTGAATCTCTAGTGATACCAGGAAAGTTACCCTCAAGGGTTCTCTCAAATAGGATTTTTATAATTTTTTGTTTTTCTTCTTTGTCAGGGAAACTTTTAATTCATATGTTGGCTTGTTTCACATAGTTCCATAATTTCTCTGTGTGATTGTTCATTCTTTACTCTTTCTTCTGCATCTTTGACTGAGTAGGCTAGCTTGAAAGCCTTGTATTCAAGCTCTGAAATTCTTTCTTATGCTTTGTCAAGCTGCTTGAAAGTTTCTACTGTATTTTGAAATTCCCTAAATGACTTTCATTTCTCTAACTTCTGTTATATCTTTTCCTATTTTTTCTATCTCTTTAGTGAACTTTTCATTTTCTTCATTTGTGTCCTGAAACTTTTTTGGGGGGTGGGGTTTCAACTTTCTCTTCAATCCCATTCATCTTGTTTACCATTCATATTTTGAATTCTATCTCTGATATTTTGACAATTTCCTTTAGTTTGGAGGCCATTGCTAGAGACCTGTTGTCATCCTTGGCAGGTGTTAAAACATTGTTTGTTTTAACAGTTTGTTTATTCATGTTGCCGGAGTTTTTATTCTGGTTTTTCTCAACTGAAATATCTTCTCTCAGCTCAAGACAGATAAGCTTTCAATGCATTGTTCTCTTCTCCTGGGGGCTCTGCTGCTTAGTGCAAAGAAGGAGAGGTCCCTGGATGATGCACTTGTGTCCTATTCTGGAGTACTGACCCAGCACTAGTTGGGCAGGTGTACTGTAAGTATTTAACATTGCTGCTTTCCTGTCTCCTGCCTCATTGTTCTCCTGTTGTTGTCATTGGTGATCCTGTCTTGCAGAACGAGTGAATGCCCCCACGTAGTTCTGTCAATAGCAGTGACTGTCAGCCTGAGCTGGTTTGAGAGTTGCTCCACTGAGATCTGCAGGCGGTGGTATTTGACAACCTAAACTGGCATGAGTGTAGCACAATTCAGGTAGGAGTGATTCCCTCCCACACTGGTGAGGAAGCTGCTTCCTTCAGATGTGTGGGTGGTGACATTTGTTGCCCTATATGTCTTGAGTGCAACCCAGCCAGGGCCCTCCACAGGCAGTGATCGAAGCCTGTGGGAGCTTTCTGCCCAGACACATGCATCAGTAGCATTTGTTGGCCAGGTGCCAGCTCAAGTGCAGCTCCACCCACATGGGCAGTGACTGTCAGCCCGCCTAGCTCTTCCAGTGGCAGTGGGGGGCACGCAGCTCCTGTCTGTATATGTCTTGATTTTTCTCATCAATTATTTGTAGGTTTTGGTATACCAAGGTACTTTTGTTGATTTAAATGTAAATATTTCATGTTTCTGTTATATCTTTTCTTATTTTGTCTATCTCGTTAGTGAATTTTTCATTTTTATTGTTCCTTATTAAATTGGCCTTACTAACACTTACTTTATTAAATTATTAAGTACAATATATAGTGGTAAGACTGGGCATCCTAGATTTTTTCCCAAATCTTGGAGGAAAAGGCATGTAGTCTCTCACCACCAGGTATGATGTTTGTGGAGTTTTCCAAGACATTCTTTGAATTTTCTCAAATACTTATATTCTATATCTATTGAGATGATCTTATGAATTTTCTTCTTTAGTTTGTTGATGTGGAGAATTACATTTATTGATTTTCAAATGCTGAACTAAATGTTCCCTCTTCTTTTATTTTATGGAAGAGTCTATAACTGATTCTATTTGATCCGTAAATGTGTGATAGATTTTGCCAGTAAAGCCATTCAAGCCTTGAATTTTCTTTGTCGGAAGGTCTTTAATTATGAATTAATTTTGTTAATGAACATAAGGCTATTCGAGTTATCCTTTTCTTTTTGTAAAGTTTTGATAGTGTGTATTTTTAAAAAAATCTGTCCATGTTTTCTAAATGTTGAATTTATTTATACAGAGTGGTTCATAATATTCTCTTTTTTAAATATCTGTAAGATCGATAGTGATATATCCTCTATCATTCCTGATGTTAGTAATTTGTTTCTTCTCTCTTTTTTTCTCAGTTTGTTTTGCAGTTTTTTTTTTTTTTTGGTCAGGGCCAGGTTTGAACCCATCACCTCTGGCATATGGGGCCAGCACCCTACTCCTTGAGCCACAGGTGCTGCCCTTTTTCTCACTTTGGCTAGAGATTTATCTCATCTATTGAACTTTTCAAAGAACCAGCTATTAATTTCATTGATTTTTCTTTATTTTTTCTGTTTCCTTTGTTTCTGCTCTAATCTTTATTTCCTCTTATATTTTTAGTTTAATTTGCTCTTATTTTTCCAGTGTCTTAAAATGGAAGTTTAGAACAGAGATTTCTTCTTTCCTAATATAAGTGTTCCTTTCTATGACCAAATTTAACTAGACTGAAACACTTGAACATTGTGTTTTCACTTTTATTCAATTCAAAATGTTTTATAATTTTCTTTTTAACTTCATTTTTGACACATGGGTTAAAGCATATTATTTAATTTACAAATATTTAGGGATTTTCCAGAGATATGTCTGTTCTTGAATTTTAGCTTTACTTATGTTTCAGAGAACATAAATTTTTAGGGTTTCACCTCTTTAACATTTATTAAGACTTTTACGGCCCAGAATACGACCTATCCTATTCATTTTCCATATGCACTTGAAAAACTGTTTATACTCCCTCTGTTGGATGTTTTTTCTACAAAAGCTAATGAGGTCAAGGGTCATCTTAGTCTTCTATATTCTCACTCACTCTTTTTCCACGTCTTCAATTGATACAGAGAGTGGAGTATTGAAGTCTAAAGAACATGGGTGGATTTGTCTTTCACCTTTCAGTGCTGCTTATTTTTCCTTCATTTATCATTTATATTTTCAAGTTCTGTTGTTAGATTCACATACATGTAGAATTATGGCATCTTCCTGGTGAATTGAACCTTTTATCATTATGCCATGTTCCTCTTTGTCCTTGGTTATATTCCTTTATCTGAAGTCTACTTTATTCGAAATTTGTATAGATGCGCCAGCTTTTTTTTTAAAATTAGTGATGGAATGGTTGATCTTTTCTCTTTTAACCGAATTATATCTTTATATTGAATAAAGATATTTTTATATTGAATAACCAAATTATATCTTTATATTGAATAAAGATATATTTATATCTTTATATTGAGTTTCTTATAACCTATATATAATTGGTTTGTTTTGTTTCTCTAATCTGGCAATCTTTGTTTTGTAAGTGGGTGTTTTAACCATATATTTTATTTTATTTTATTTTGAGACAGATCTTACTCTGTCAACCTGGGTAAAATGCTGTGGTGTCATCATAGCTCACAGTCACCTCAAACTCTTGGGATTGAGCAATCTTCTTGCCTCAGCCTCATGAATAGTTGGGACTACAGGCACCTACCACAATGCGTGGCTAGTTTTTCTATATATATATATATAGATATACTATTTTTTAGTAGAAATGGGGTCTTGTTCTTGCTCAGGCTGGTCTAGAACTCCTAAGCTCAGGCAATCTACCCACCTCAGTCTCCCAGAGTGCTAGGATTATAGGTGTGAACAACTGCACCTGGCCTCAATCACTTATTTTAATGTAATTATTAATATTATGTAATATTCAATTATTAAAGGTTATGTTAAAACCTGCTATCTTGCTAGTTATTTTCTATTTGTTCTATATGTTCTTAGTTTCTATTTTCTCTGTTTATTTTGGATCAATTGAATATATTTTTCTAATTTCACTTTTTCGCTACTATTGGCTTAAGAAAGTTTTAACAGTTGCTGTAGGTTTTCAGCATATACTTTTAATTTGTCACAGTCCCTTCAAATATATTACATCACTTCATATTTTAGCACAATTTCTTTGTGGCTGGAGAATATTTTCTTAATGATTGCCATCAACTTATTATTTTATTTTTCTTCTTTTAGACTTTATTTTTTTAAATGATATAGAGTCTCACTCTGTAGAGTGCTGTGCCATCATCATAGCACACAGCAACCTCGACGTCTTTGGGCTCAAATGATCCTCTTGCCTCAGTTTTCCTAGTAGCTGGGACAAGGGTGCCCACTGCAACACCAAGCTATTTTTATTTTATTTTACTTTATTTTACATTATTTTATTTTTTTGCCATTTTTCCCCCGCTGGGCTATTTTTAGAGATGGGGTCTGGCCCTTGCTGAAGCTGGTCTTGAATTCATCAGTTTAAGTAATCCATCCACTAGGCCTCACAGAGTGCGAGGATTACAGGCGTGAGCCACTGCTTCTGTCTGGAACTTCTCATATCATGCCAACAAGCCCTGGCTAGACTGCTAGAAGAGGAGAAACTTTATGGAGCAGGGATATGTCCTCCCAACTGTGCTGATCCTGCACTTGTATTAGCTGATGTGTAGATATATGAACAAATATAAATGGTATTTATTTTAAATCAGTGAGTTTGGGGGTGGTTCCTTAAATGAAGCAATAGCTAACTGATACATAGTATTCAAGTTTTCCATTGTAACTATGTTGTTGTCCATTTGTCTTTACAATTGTAGCACTTTTACTTGTTATGTTTTGAGGCTATAATTTCAGATGCATATAAATTTATGATTTTGATATCTTCTTTGTTGTTTACCTCTTTTATTAATGTAAATGTGTCTTTAGTTAATATTAAATGTGTTCACAATAATCTAGCTTTTAAAAATAATTTCTGCTTTGAGAGATATGAACATTGACATACCAGTTTGCGGGGCAGGGCGGTTAATTTTGGCCCAGTGTACTTTCTCCCAAACCTATTATGTTCAGATTCTCTGTGTTTCTTTTGTTTGTTTGTTTTGTTTGGGTTATGCCTCTTTGAAGTTATTTCCCATTTCTTTGCATCATTTTTTTTTCTTTCCCTGTTTTCTACTGAACTGATTGAATCCTTCTACCTTTTTCCCCCCTTACCCATTTGGAAATTTAGGCTTCAGAAAACTATTAGCTTAAATCCTGCTTCCCCCCACCCCACCCCAGGTGTTCTGAAACAACTGAGAGATACGTGAGAAGTTAAGGCACAAAATCAAATGCTGCCTTTAGTGCTAAAAAAAGGTTTTGGAGCATGCAACTTTAAGTCTATTATCTCTGAATTAGGCAGACTTCTTAGTCACCAGCAGAGGTGAGTAACCACAGGACTCCACAGGAATGAGCAGAATATATGTTCTCTGCTGACACGCAGGTCCTGAGAAGAGTAAGAGAATTAGAAGGGGCTGGGCTAAGTGTTCAGCTGCTTCTCCCAAACCATCTTTTAGAGAAGTCATTTTTGTCTCCACTAGCAATATTGGAAGAAGGAGTTTCTTGAGAACCCACAAGTATTATTTTAATAAAAATTCAACCCAGAAACGTGAGAGGAAGCATAAGCATTCCATGAGAATGCTGTGAATTCGGCATCAATTCTTTCAGTGATGACCCCACATTTTCAATAGAATGTATTAGTTTCCTGTGGCTGCTGCAACAAACAACCACAATCCTGATCATTTAAACCAACACACGTTCATTCTTTTATGTTTATGGAGGCCAGAAATCTGACAGCAGTATCACTGGGTTGAGAGCAGGCATTGGCAGATGCCCTTAGGATGTGAATCTATTTCCTTCTCTAGATTCTAGAATGGCTTTCTTTATATGTCTTGGCTCATATGTCTTTTGGCTCCATCTTCAAGGCCAGAAAGAAGCTTCGTATGTGGCATTACATTGCCTGTTTTTGCTACTATCAAATCTTCTCCTTCCCTCTCACATGGATTCTTGTGATTCCATCGAGGATCCATCTGGATAAGCCAAAATAATCTGCTCATCTCAAGATCCTTAATTTAATCACATTGGCAAAGTCTTTTTTGCCACATAAAGCAGGGATTTTCCATCAGCATGCTGTGGAAAAAAGGTTGAAAGCACTGATAGAAAGTAACATTTGCAAGAGTTGGAGATGGGGACATAGATATCTCAGAAGGTCATTACTCAGTTTACATAAATTTGTTTAAAGTGTCCAGTATGATGTATTTATAATATATACTTACCTTGATACTTACATACATAGTAAAGTGATAAGCACAGTCAAGCAAATTAACATGGCTAACTATCTCAGATAGTTATCTTTGTGTGTGTGTGTGTGGTAAGAGTATCTAAAATCTGCACTTTTTGCAAGTTATTGGTATATGATATGATATTATGAACTATATTTCTCATGTTGTCTGTTAAATCTCTAGCCTTCTTCATTGTACAACTTTGTACCCTTTGACCTACATCTTCCCATTTATTTTTCAAATTGTATATCTCCAACAAGTCTAAACTTAGATTTCTCTCCTCCACCAAATAAACAAGGACTTGATGTTTTCAAGTAAATATAAAATAATCAACATCAATTGAGAAAATTTACAAAATACTTATTTAAAACGATATCATTTATTGAGCTTGATTGTTTTGCAAATGATTCAGAATATTCAATAAAGCTTGTTTACTTCTCCTTGCTAAACAATAGAATCTTTTATTAAATTAAAAGCTTAACTGTTATCTGTGGAATTTAATTATAAGAAGTAATAAAAAGTGTACTGGGGGGGCAGAACAAGATGGCTGACTGGAAGCAGCCTCCAAAAAGGCTCCTGTCCAAAAGGGAAAATAACCTCCAGAAACTGCACAATTAAGCTGAATACTGGGAGCCCAGCTGAGAGAGAGAAGTGATATCTGAGGGTTACCTCTGCTGAGACAAGCTGCGTCTCCAAGAAGGCAAGCTTCAGGTTTTCTACAAACAAGTGGTGAACAGTGGACTTCTTGTCTCACCCCACGGAAGAGTGCTGTGGGAAGTGGGGTGTGCTTCCCCAGAGCACCCCAGTATGACTCTGAAAACTCTATTTGTAGGCAGAAAAACTGAACTAAAGTTTTCCCACCATTCTGAACTTACAGTACACCCTTCCCCCTTACCTGAAGAACCAGAAGCCTAACCCCCGCTGAGACTGAGGGAGGAGGTCCCTGAGCAGTGCCCCCACCCCCGCCTGCAGGAACAAGTGCCCCACCGGGAAAGGACTCTGGGGGGGCCGCACTGAGCCTCCCTCCCTCCAGCCAGGGAACCTGCAGGGGAGTGCCTGGCCCTGCACCCCATGCTTGCCGGGCTTCCACAGGCCCGCCGAATGCTAGACTCCTCCGGTGACCACCAGGCCTCCGCAGGTCCGCCCCCAGCCAGGAACTCCCCCGGCGACCACCTGGCCCTGTGCCCCGTGCTTGCTGGGCTTCCGCAGGCCATCGTCTGCTAGAGACTCTTCCAGTGACCGCCAGGCCTCTGCAGGTCCACCCCTGGCCAGGAACTCCCCTGGGCAGAGATTCTTCTGGTGACTGTGCGGATCTGCATCTGGCACCCACAGGGACTACGCAGGCTGGCCCCCGACAACCCTGGCAACTACACAGACCTGCGCCCCACACTTGCCAGGCCCTGCAGTCCTGCCTTCTTCCAGGAACCCCACCAGTGACTGCCAGGCCCCCGCGAGCCCGCCCCTGGCCAGGAACTCCCCCAGCAACCATGTGCCTCCGTACTCCAAGCCTGCAGGGCCTCTGCAAGCCAACCCTCTGTCAGGGACTCTACTGGTGACTGCCAGGCCTCTGTAGCCCCGCCCTCAGCCAGGAACTCCCCTGGTGATCACATGGCCCTGTGCCTGGCACTCCGAGAACTGTGTGCACCATCCCCCACCCTGCTGCTGGATCCAGGCATGCCACACTCAGGAGCTGCTCCCGCAGCCAGAACTCCTTGGCTGGGGCAGTCCCAGAATATCTACACAGGGTCACTCACTACAAGGTTCCAGCAACAATAGAGTGGTCCCGCCAGGGACTAATCTTCTAGAGACAGCTTCCCAACTCTGAAGATGGCCAGACGCAATGGTGAAAAACAATAATGGGGCAGAATCAACGGAAAAACTCTGGAAATATGAATAATCAGAGTAGACGAACTCCTCCAAGGAACAACAAGGCAGAAATAGCACGAGATCCCTTGCATAGGCAAATGGCTGAGATGTCTGAAATTGAATTCAGAATCTGGATTGCAAATACGATCAGCGGAAGGGAGGAAATGATGGAATTAGAATTTCAAACAGTAATCCAAAAGATAACCCAAAGGATGGCTCAAGAATTCAACGAATTCAAAGACAAAATGACCAAAGAATTTGACACCTTAAGACAAGAATTTGCAGCCCTTAAAGATCTGAGAAATGCAGTAGAATCCCTCAGTAACAGAATGGAGCAAACAGAAGAAAGGATTTCTGACATGGAAGACAAAGCTTTCAAACACTCTCAAACCTCCAAAGAGGAAGAGAAATGGAAGGCAAAAACAGATCACTCTCTCAGAGAGCTCTGGGATAACTTGAACAAAACCAATATTCACTTCATAGGGATCCCCGAAAGCGATGAAGTGGCTTCACAAGACACAGAGTCTCTTATTCAATAGATTATTAAAGAGAACTTTCCACACATGCCAGGAGATTCTGAAATTCAGATAGCAGACAGTTTCAGAACCCCAGCACGACTCTACCTGAATAAGACATCCCCCAGGCTCATCATAATTAAGTTCACTAAAGAAAATATGAAGGAGAAAATTTTGAAAGCAACCAGAAGCAAGAAATCAATAATTGACAAGGGTTAGAATATTAGAATAACTGCAGCTCTCTCTGATCAAACCTTTCAACCTAGAAGAGAATGGTCATCGACTTTTAATCTCCTAAAACAAAATAACTTTCAACTCAGGATCCTGTATCCAGCCAAACTGAGTTTCATTTATGATGGAGAAATTAAATATTTTAATGACATCCACATGTTCAAGAAATTTGCTATAACTAACCCAGGTCTCCAGGATATTCTCAGACCTATCCTCCATAATGACCAGCGTAATCCTCCAACACAAAAGTAAACTCATCCAGAAACTTTTTATCAAATTCCACTTTATGTTTTTTGATTGAAAAGTTTACTTCATTTACTTTACATGTTGTTATTGATAGGTAAAGACTTACTGCTGGGGAGAGCTCATATTTGAATCCTCAGTGATGTTACTTGAAATCTCAGGCTCTTTTCAGCTCACCACATTAAATTATAAACTGCTTAGCATGGGCTCTATATTCTATTTTCATTTCCCCATATTATCTTATTTTGTCAAAGTGGGTCTCTCTTAAATTGGAATCATTTCCTTTGCTACACAAGGTATTCTCCTACTTCACACTTTTTAAATAATCCTCATCCTCTATGTGATGATACTTTCTTTTTATTGCATAAAAATAGACATACACTGACAAAACTCCTCTCTACTTATCATTTTAAGCTCCACTTCCTTCCCAGTCTCCCTCATATTCCCCTTTTGCATTGTAAACTACTTTCACATGTTCTTATAAAATATTATTACACTTATTTTCATCTAAATATTAATGTAGAAATTTCTGATTCAAAGTAGCTAAGAAAAAGCCCTTAAAACCAATTACAATAAAACTCATGAATTTTTAATATTGTAAACTATATATCACAGAAAGCTAAAAAAAAGTTAGAAACACAAGAATTTGAAAATCCCACATCACAAAAAAAAAGAAAAAAAGAAAACAGAAAATCCCACATCACACTGGAATAATTTAACTTGTTTGAGAAATTGGTAGAATATGATGGCAAAAAGTAAATAAAATTATAGGCAATTTTAATACTATTTATTATCTGTAATTAATGAGCATATATCCATGGTATTCAACATATACAGAATGGGCATTCTTTTCAAATGCTCATGGAACATTATTAACAGTTTATTTTTTTTTACACAATCTCAAAGATATTCCAAAAGGCAGATGTCACATGGATGAGAACAATCTTCAGTCTGATAGTTTAAACTCTAACCATTTGAACTTTTTAAAAAAGTTCTATATAACTCTTGATTTTAAAAGAAAGTTGTGAATTTATAGACTTTCAGAAATAAAAGAATATTATTTAAATAAATTAATAATGTTACTAAGCATATTTGATATCTAAACCCAATGTATATGATCAAAGATGGACCTAAGGAAAATTGATATTTGAAATACATGTATTATAAAAGTTATCTACATAAATATTCAATACATGAAACCAAATAGATTTAAAATGTAAAATATGTAGAACTTTTCTTTGGTCACAAATTTAACAATTTAATAAGAGAACAAATAATAAGAGTAAACTAGAAATTTTTAGGAAGAAAAGTAAAAATAAATGAAATAGTCTCAGGTACTTAGGAGGCTGAGACAGGAGAATCACTTGAGCCAGAGAATTTGAGGTTGCAGTGAGCTATAGTGACACCATTGGCACTCTACCCAGGGTGACAGAGTAAGACTTTGTCTCAAAAAACACAAATAAAAATAAAAATAAAATGAACTTTATAAGAAGCAAGCAGTAGAAGGAATCATCTTTAACCTGATAGAGAATATACAACACTCGCCAAAAGTACACTTTACATATATAATGGGGTATAGTTTTTGTAATTTATATAAAGACAATCTCTGTAATGTTACCAAATATACAGTCATCGAGGAGCTGTGGTTTTTTACGTTGTCATTTTTTTATTGATTTCTCTCCAGGGGTTAGAGAAAATGTAGTAGGAATGAAAATGTGTGCACGAGACAGGGAAATGTCACCACCTACCACTTTGGTTCAGAAAGCCCCTTTTAAGAGTGGTACCCTTCTGTATCTATTTGACAGAAGGGGCTTTTGAATGACATTTTATTTGATAATAGTATCTGTCATTAAATGAAAATGGAAATTATCAAATAGGTAATCTTAAGTCAGAATAAAAGAGTAGCATTAGTTCTACTTTTACCAAACTAAAAAAAAAAAAAGAAAGAAAAAAATTCACACATAGAGGAAAAGTTTATTGGATAATGCAGTAGGTGTTTTAGACTTACAGAATTTTTGGTCTGAAGGATAGATTATTATATTGTTTAAAAATCACCTGCACTTGAATGCTTATAACAGCACAATTCACAATCCAAGTGACCAATGCATGAATGGATTAATGAAATGATATATGCATACCAGGGAGTAATGCTCAGACGTAAAAAATGGAGATCTAGGATCTTTTGTAACAACATGGCTGGAACTGAAAACCATTCTTCTAAGTGGAACACCACAAGTATGGAGAAACAATACCAAATTGAAACTAATCCATCAATACTTAAGTGCTCATACGGAAGTAAATCTCAATTAAAATCAAGTTGGGGAAGGGGGTGTTGGAGATGGGTAAACTCACATCCTCTGGTACAGTGGACCCTATCTGGGTGAAGGGCACACTTACAACTTTGACTCAATCTGTACAAAAGCATATAGCCAAATATATGTACCTCCTAATATTCTTTAAAAAATAAATAAATGCATTGCTAGGAAAAAAGCTTGCTACTCCTAACTTAGTACAGAAATAGAGATAAGCAAGTTACTAAACAGTGCTAGGGTAGGTTGATCAGGTTTTTTATTCATGCAGTTGATTTACTATGGTTAGTTGTTCTGTGTGAGAAACTTAAGTCACTGATTGGGGAAGTTTGAAATGAGCCTTTATGTAAGCACTGGATAAACAATGAATGGGAGAATTGTTTTAAAATTCCATGGCAGGACTTCAGCTTTCTTTTGAATACAAGATCTCTTACTAAAATAGAAAAATATCAGAAACATGTTAGAGAATACTGACAATAGCTGGTCACTTTCCCTTGAGAGTAAGAAACAGAAATAACTAAAATAACTTTTTAAAAGTGAGAAATCCAAGCAGAAAAAAATAGAAAAGAAAGTGGGGGGTTAAAATAAACTAAAATTAAAAATTCAGAAATTTAAAAAGTATTAACAATTATAATAGATTTTAGATGTGAAAGTCAAGGTTATGTTAAATAGTCATAAAAAGCAATGAAATTTGATCAATTTATAAGAAGTACATATTATTTGTGTCATAAGGACACTCAAGCCTTCTATTTGTCATGATCAAATGTGTCATTAAAATTTCCATAAAATTTGCACATCAGCAAAAGATGCAGTTTATTTACCTTTGGCTTTTATTCTTGCAAATATATATTATGTTATTTAATCTTCTTCACTACAACAGAAGAACAGTGTTTTTATTATAGTGTGCTATAGCTTTTTACTAAGTTGCTTAGTAATATCAATAAAAAATCCAATTTTTACAAAAAAAAAGCAATGAAATTATTTTAGATAGCTTAAAAATATATGTAATTACAAAATTTCTCAAAAATTATTCACTTTATAATTAGAATAAATTTACATTTATCCATTTTAAATGTTCATAATTGTTATAGCTAGATAATAAATACATAGATTTCATTGTAATATTTCTATTTTTTATTTGGTTTTAAAATTTTCATAATAAAAAAATTTACAGCATAAAATAAGTCAAAGTTTGTGGTTGTAAACCTTTTTAGGTGCAAAACTGCCAACCTACATCTGTAAATTAATATGCAGTACAGGTATGTATATTTTAAAACCAGAAAAAATAACCCTCAAACATTTCACAGAGATAGAAAGCAAATGGAAGCCTAAAGATTTCTGTTTTGTTTTAAACCTCAACTTAACAATTTCTTAATAATTTCTTAGTTTCTTAATAATACTGGTGAAAACAGATTGAAAATATTATAGAAATAAAGATATTTTGATAAGTGATTCTCTGAGCCCCTTGAATTCATAAAGGTTTCTTCCATGAAAAATTCCAACACCTGAACTAAGACTGAAGGAATTATCTTTTAACAATCACTAGTGATTTCACCAAGAGAGTTAAATGTGGACATGTAAACAGGCAACTGATAAAACTCAAGGGATATCAAGGTACTTGCCCACATCAGAAATAACGCACACCAATCTGTCATAAGACCATGAATTTCTACTATTTCCTCCACTTCCTTCAGTAAAGTTTCGTACTGCTAATTAAGGAGCAAACTCTTGACAAAATGTGAATATGTACCAATGAGAACCACCACTTGATCAGACGTTGTCATCCACTATCAGAGACACATAGTTCCACAGGTTTGAAGTACTTCTGAGCTATACAATACTCTATCTGTGATGCTTCTTACAACAAACTGAATTTCTGAGGCTGAATTTTCCAGTCACTAAGCCTTAGACACATGATAGACAACTTGCTAATGATGTCAAGGGGCTCAAGCATTTGGAGTTCAGAAACTCAAACAATTGAAACTCCAGACCTGTCAATATTTTTATGACAGCTATTTTGCCCACTAAGTGGATTTTTAGCCTTTCCCCTCTGTCTTAAATTGTCAAAAATTTGAAACAAAAGCAAAGCAGTGTACATTGCTGGTCTAGGGAACTATGGGTGAACCTGCAACTGCCCAATATAAGAAAAGAGGTCTAATCTGTGTCAAAAATTTTGTTTAAAAATTTTAAATGTATGTAAAATAACTAATACATTGCACAAATTAGTGATTTTTTTTAAAATACATGTATTTTATTATTCTTCATTACATTATTTCCCCCCCCACCCGTCCGTGATAAGACAGAATTGATTTACAGAAAAGAATACAGAAAACACCAAAGCTCCTGGTAGTGGGAGAGATTTCAAGTAGG
>CAUYRH010136134.1:0-42717 GCA_963574655.1 Perodicticus potto | reverse complement strand
GTAGTCCCAGCTACTTGGGAGGCAGAGGCAGGAGACTCGCTTGAGTCCAGGAATTGGAGGTTGCTGTGAGCTGTGATGCCACGGCACTCTATCCAGGGTGACAGCTTGAGGCTCTGTCTCAAAAAAAAAAAAAAAAAGAAAAGGGACTGGATCCCAGAGAGGTCCCACAATGAGTTACCTGAGAACCAAGACTAGACCTGGGTCTCTTGATCCCCAAGTCAGGGGAGATTTTTATATTTCAGTGTAGCACTTTAAATTCCAGGATCTTAAAATACAAATAAAGAATACTTAAGATTAAATATTGACTGTTCTAGTCTTCATCTAGTAATACATGTATTCCTTACATCCTCATTTTAGCCTTCGGTTTTAAATCTGTTGACAATCTAAGAAAGAAAATGATGCTGAATTCTCATCTTTCTACTATTCTGTGATCTTTCCAATTCTTTAAAGTGGAAGGGGAGAAGAAAAAGTAACAGAATTCTTTAAAATCTTTTCTGATCACCATTTGTTTAAAAAGGCGTAAGCATTTTTCATACATTCTCATGAGGTAAACTACTATGATTTTGCTTTTACATCATTTTCCATTGTTTTAAAATAGTATTTAAAGTATTACTCATAAAAGAGGCCAGCTGTTGGTGTGAAATTGTCTAACTCAATTAAAAAACCACCGCCAAAGGAAACAAAAAAGAAGCCTTGAAAAGCTTAAAGTTGACCTGTTGTTATTCTATTTATATATAGACAGCATAAAGAAAGAAGTGAGTCACATAGACACATTGCTATCACTGTAAATTCTTCTCATAATGGAAAATAAATTTCTTGATGTGCCAAATGTATTTTTCTCCGATTTCTTTCCCACATAACTTTTAGCTATCACCACTGGCCAGTTGACCCAATTACAATACAAAAAATGAAAGGAAAAAGGAGAAAAGAAAAAGAAAGGAAGGAGAAGTAATAAAGAAGTGAAGTTTAAAGACATGCACCTTAGGAATATTCTGGCTCTTTCCTTCCCCTGAAATTTCAGCTGTTATCAATCATTGTGTAACGAAATGTCGTCTGTAGCTCCTGCTTATTGGGGCTAAGAGTTCTGGCTTAGTTTAAAGATCCCAGAGGCTTTGATGTACCTACGTGCTTGGCAGTGTCCACCACTGCAGGCATCAGCTGAGATTCCTGACTTACTCACTTTGAGGTTAGCCAGAGCTCACTTCTCTGACTCAAAAGTGTAGAGATAATTTCAGGCTCCAAATGCTGATCGCACAGGCCCGAATAGGTAGCATGGGACTCCTCTTTTAAGAAACTGAGATGTGTGTAGTTTTCAGGGCAGTAGATCAGGTCCTTAAGAAAAGTAGTATAGGATGTGTTCCCCTTTTGATAATGGCAAACTAGCTTGTTACTGACCAACAATCCCGAAGTGGAAAGTTTGAACAATCTCTTTGAAAACACCAGAGAAGTAACAAGGTAATAAGGATTTGAGAAACCAAAATCCTAGAGAGAAAGGATGTACAAAGAGATAAAGCTGTGATTCAGGTCATTTTCCCCTTAACGCATTTACTAAATTTCAAGTAGCAGCCGAGAAACTGAGAGCTGAGCAGAGCTTCGAGCAGTTTGAAGATGAAAAAGGATGAATGGAGTCTAGGGATCACTAAGGAGAGTAGTCCAGCTTAATAGCACAGGCTTCTAGTTGAGGTGCCCAAAAGGGTAACCCCAGATGTAAAGGAGAACTACGTGCAGACCCACTTCCACAAGACCAAAGTCCAGACTCCAATCTGCTCAGTCCTTGATCGGGTCGGATACAATGCCACTTCCTAACTGCCTGCAAGAAGCAAAAGATGATCTTTTTTGGAAAGTAATTCTACCCAGAGCCTCAAATTATCCACAATTCTTCATATACAAAATCAGACATTCAGGGCGGTGCCTGTGGCTCAAAGGAGTAGGGCACTGGCCCCATATGCCGGAGGTGGTGGGTTCAAACCCAGCCCTGGCCAAAAACTGCAAAAAAAAAAATCAGACATTCAAACAAAAGTACGTGGCATACCAGGAGACAAAACAAAATAGCCAGAAAAAAAACAAGAGAACAAAAAAGTTATAACAGAAACAGATTTATAGAGACTCACATGTTAGAATTACAGTCTCCAAGTTACAAACATCCAAATGATGTCTGACTCACACTTACAAACAGAGGGTATTATAGGTAATAGGTACCTGTTCCAACTTACGTACAAATTCAACTTAAAAACAAGCCTATAGAACCGATCTTGTTTGTAATCCAAGGACTTCCTATACCAAAAAGGTATTTTAAAATATACTGGGACTAAATTGAGAAATTAGATTATAAGATGATACCAAATGGAAATTCCAGAATTGCAATATATAATGACTGAAGTTAAGAATTAAATGGACACTTCAGAAGCAAACTAGACACAACTGAAGAGAGGATTAGTGAATTGAAAATGGCCAGACAGAGGAGAAGTGAGAAAAAAGGATGTAGAATAGAGAAAAGAGGCTGGGAAATTTATGGAACATGGTGAAATGGTGAAATGGAATTGTGTTGAAAATACTTCTCAGTAACACAGGTCTGATCCTAGTATGAAATTGCCTGCCTTGATAAAAGCAAAAAAAAAAAAAATGGTAAAAACACTTTAAAAGTTTAAAGTTAACCTGTAGTTACCCTATTTATATGTAGTCAGTATGAAGGAGAGGCCAGAGGGAAGGGGATAGAAGCAATATTTACGTTGTAATAGTTGAGAATTTTCTAAAACTTACTGAAATCTTTAGGTCATAGGTGTAAGAAGCACTATGAAGCCCAAGCAAAGAAAATACAAAGAAAATCACACCCAAGTGCGTCATAGTAATACTGCTAAAATTCAAAGAGAAAGAGAAAAAAATCTTAGAGTCAGTACAAGAGAAAAAAATTAATACTGTTTAAGGAGCTACAATAAAACTGACATTAGACTTCATACCAGAAGTTAGAGGACAATAAATGGCAACTTCAAAGTGGTAAAAGATAAGAATTGTCAGCATAGAATTGTAAGTCCATTAAAAATGTTCTCCCAAAAGTACATGAAATAAACACATTTCAGACAAAAACTGACAAAATGTATCCCCATTAAACTTATACTAAATGAAACATTGAAGGGAGTTCTTTGAGGAGAAGTAAAAGGATCTCAGCTGAAGTCACAGAGATGCAGGAAGGAACGATGAACAGAAAAGGTAAATAAGTGGGTAAATCTAAAGCTAAATTTAAAAGGGAATTTGCGAGTGAATGTAGAGTTATGTACAGGCAATAAAATAATGGCTTGAGGGTTTTATTTATTTTATTTTATTTTATTTTTTTGCAGTTTTTGGCCAGGGCTGGGTTTGAACCCACCACCTCTGGCATATTGGGCCGGCGCCCTACTCCTTTGAGCCACAGGCGCCGTCCAAGGGTTTTAAAATATAGATAGAATTAAAATATAGAATCACAGGCGGTGCCTGTGGCTCAGAAAGTAGGGCGCCGGCCCCATATACTGAGGGTGGCAGGTTCAAACTCGGCCCCGGCCAAACTGCAACAAAAAACTAGCTGGCCGTTGTGGCAGGCGCCTGTAGTCCCAGCTACTCAGGAGGCTGAGGCAAGAGAGTTGCCTAAGCCCAGGAGTTGGAGGTTGCTGTGAGCTGTGTGACACCACGGCACTCTACCGAGGGTGATAAAGTGAGACTCTGTCTCTACCAAAAACAAACAAACAAACAAAAACAACAGCAACAAAATATATATACAATCACAATAATAAAAAAAAAAAAGACAAAAGGAAATCTAAAATGAAATTAAAGTGTCCTATTATCCCTGCGTTGTCCAGGAAATGGATCTAATTTATTGTAGGTACTTAAAAGTCAAGGATACATGTGAACTCTAGGGTAATATCTTAAAAAATGCTAATAAGAACTTGTGTAATTAACAAATTCATAGGGGTAAAATAGAATAATTAAAATACTCAATTGATTTAAAAGAGGGCATGAAGGGAGGGGAAAAAAAGATTACAAAACAGGTGAGACCAATACAAAATCAAATATTAAGATGGTAGGTTTAAATCTAAATATATGCGTAGAATCAAATTTATCAGTGGCTTTGTTTGTAGGGCAGAAACCTGTAGCCAAATTACGAAAAGCAAATATACTTGTGTAAAGTCACTCATGTTCACATACCCACAAAATACTGACGAAAATAACACAAAACTCAAATTGTGAAGACATCCATGGGGAATAGGTTAATAGAATGTTATGGATTTTATGGATTTTCTCTTGAGTAAGTATCATCCAATATTATTTTGTTCCTTCCTTCCTTCCCTCCCTCCCTCCTTCCTTCCTTCCTTCCTTTCCTTCCTTCCAACAGAGTTCTCACTCTATTGCCCAGGCTACAGTGCCATAGCTTTACCCACCTCACAGCAGCCTCACACTCCTGGGTTCAAATGGTTCTTCTGCTTCAGCCTCCCGAGTAGCTGGGGCTACAGGTGGCCACCATCATGCCCAGCTAATTTTTCTATTTTTAGTAGAAAGAGGGTCTTGCTCTTGCTCAGGCTGGCCTTAAACTCCTAAGCTCAAGAAATCCTCTTGCCTTGGCCTCCCAGAGTGCTAGGGTTAGGGGCAAAAGCCATTGTTCCTGGCTTCTATTCTTCTAATCCTCTTTCTCATCCTGATCTCTAAGAAAATTCTGGCCCTTAATCTATATCTACTTCTTATTCGTTCAGCCAGCACAAAGTACACCTGCTCTGTTTTATACTCATGACTGACTTCTCCCTGCTTAGAAGAGCCTTGAACAATGTTCCATTTCTTATCATCCATCTCTGCTATTTGGGACACCCTCACCTTCTCTCACTGTCTGTCTGCCTTTCTGCCCTACAAAACTTCAATGTCATCAAGTCTTTCCTACCAGCGTTCCTCTCAGACGACCCACACCCCGCCCCACCTTCCCTTTACTTGCTCTGACCTCCTCTCCAGCTCATCACCCATCCTGCTACCCTGTTTGGTGGAAATTAAACTTGAGAGCCCAGGTTCAACAGCTACCTTCTCCGCCAGCTTCCTAGCACCCAGGTACGGATGATGGGACCCCAATGCAACGAGGGCTGACGGAAGCTCTGGACGTTACTTCCTAGGTGTTACCTCTGCTTTGATCATCTCTGAGACCCTGCATTTACTCTACATTCATAGTTCCAATTACCTGCCCCAGGTCAAGGCTGCTAATTATTTTAACTCTACTCAGGATCTGAATATCAGGAAGAGTTTTTGTTTGTTTTCGACTATGCTTCCAAAGGATTCTTGCCATTTTCTCTTTGAATTCCACTCCACGTGCTTTTCCTTGTGAAATTCCTAGGTCTGGAAGCTCAACAGTGCCCACCACAGACGCTCCCTTACACGCCGTCAATCTGCTTTGGAAGGCCCTGTGGTAAATCTACACCCTTGTGGATCATTTTTAGGCTGGAAAAACAGCAACTTGGCTTGACCGCCTTCCAGAACTCTTGGCAAATATCAATAACCTACAATCTGACCATTTCTCCGTGTGTACTAATGTGCTTTTCAAAATGCGTCACATTCTTTTTAATACCACTTTTCTATGTTTTGTGCCCTTTAAACCATTCTCTTCATAACTCTGTTTAGTTAGGTGTGTGCACGCTATTTAACCCCATTTCCAGAAAACTATTTTATCTGAAATACTTGAGCCCTCTTGCCTCGTAATAAGTTTTAATAAGACATTGATGATAGCACGTCTAGATGAGGAGCTCAGGGGGAAAAACCCTCATTAAAACCACCTCTTCTTCCTGCTTCTACTGGGCAGGGTTACTCTGAGGTTTCTAAGTAACATTTTTTGGCTTTAATAGCCGGAAGGTATCAGGAGGGCTGAACTTCACACATCTTAACCAAAATTACAGATAATTTTAAGAATCAAGGATGGGATTACTACTGATCGATTTTATAATTTGGGACGCACATTAAAAGAATGGTGCCTGTCAGCAAACATTTTCTTAGATGTACTGAACCAAAGCATTAATTTAACTGGTTCCTGCCAAGAAGCCCACTGGGACTATGTCTTTTGAAGAGATGCATTATTGGATTCTAATCATATTTAACTTTAGGACTAGGTAGATAATAACTTTCTCTCATTTCATACTTTTTTCTAAAAATCATTTTGTCTCTCCCTGTGGAGAACATTCAGAAGATTTAGTAGTTTCTACTTAGGACTCTTGATTTGCCCCAGTTCTCCCCTGCCCACCTAAACACACACCTTCTTTCTCCCTTCTCTGAGGACACTTCTTTTCCAGTTAAGGATGGCTGCGTTTAATCACAAGTGGGTTGATCTCCCACAGTTTTGAAAGAGAAAGGTCTGTCAGCTCGCACCTGAGCGAGGGTAAACAGCGTGCGCCACCCCATCTGAGGACGGTGCACAGAAAGGAAACTGAGCCCCCTCCGGGCTGGTTACCATTTGCTACTCAACTTGTTGAACTCGGATATCACGCTGAGTTAGTCCAGGCTAGAGCCAAGATCCCTCTTTTACATATCGAGACTTCTAGCAAAGGTAGGCAGACAGTAACGCGTGTGTCAGTGTGGACGCGCCCACATTCTCTAAAACTTTCCAGGATCTCACCCCCTACATAAAGAATTAAGTGTTCCTTCCTCTCAGCCTGGTCACAGGGTCAGTGTCACATCTTGAGAAGTGTTTAGGGTTCCTAGAAAAAAAGAATTCATTCTTACATAAACGTCAGAGTAGACCCTTTTAAAATTCCTAGATGTGATGGAGAGACGCAGAGGCCGAACGTTAGGCAAATAAAGAGGTAATTGCACACGCCCGTTTCCTTGACAACCCCCTCCCCCAACCCTCCTGTGATAGGGAAAAACCAAAATGAGAGTGAGGAGGGGTAGCCGCCCAGCCCAACTACAAATGCATCGCGCACATCGGGGCCGTCTTTCCTGTAGTATTTTTGTGGTTGCCATAGAAACGTCAGAGCCCGAAGAACATGTTGCATGACACAAAAGAGCAGTATGTGACAGGGACGTTCTCCCGGCCTCTTCCACCGCAGGGGAAATGCTCTGACCCCGGGACGGGGGTGGGCGCAGGGGGACAGTCGCGCCAAGAAGAGCAGCTCGAAATCACAACCCGGGGAGGGGCGCTCGCCCGCCGCGCACAAAGCCGCGCTCGCCGTGCCAGCGCCACGCGTCCCCGCGCCGGGCGCCCCGGCCACCCGGCCATCCCGGCCGCCGCCCGAGCCCACCCGCCTGCCGAGCGGCGCGGAGCAGCGCGGAGCAGCGGGGCGCACCGCGGCCACGCCCGGCGGGAAGGTGCCCGGAGCGCGGCAGCACCTACCTCCTTCCTGGCAGCCCCGGGCACATGGACTTAGCGATCGGAACTGAAAGGGAGCCGCCGGGTTCAGAAAGTGCCACTGGTTTCTGGGGGCTGTAAGTCAGCCAACACAGGCCAGGGACAGCCAGACTCCACCCATGGGGTGGACCCTTCGGGAAGGAAAAAAAGTGGTCCTCGGCTGACGTCTCTCCCCACTCATGTCACTTCCTTTTAAAGCTACAAGTTAGCAGCCACCGGGAGGGAAGGTCGCGCTGGTGTAATCCGAGTCACTCCCTTCCCCTCCCAATTAGGGTCGGCTTCACCTTCGAAATCGCCTTTGAAATCTGGCTGGGGAATCTGCCCGCGTCCGAAACAAAGCCCGCAGACTGGCCTTGCTTTCCTCGCTCCCCTCCCCAATCCTGCTGCGCCCCCATGGCCAGATGGCTACGCCGCCCGGTCTGGGTTGCGACGTGAAAATTGTCCTCAATTGATTCACCTTTAATTCTCCAAGTATAGGTTCGATTTGCCTGGTAAAATACCCACCCACGCTCGACGATGGCCCTCACCTCTCCTCGGTCGGCCGCGCTGGAAGGAGGCTGCATTCTTCTCCTCGGCGAAGGGAAGGGCGAGGATGCGAGGAGCCTGGAGGCCAATCCAGGGATTTTCTCCCTGAGCCCAGGCACCGGGCTGATTCCCGCTGCACGCGCGCGCGCACACACATGCACACGCGCGCACACGCACACGCTCACACACGGACACACACAGGCGCACACACACGCGCTCACACACGGACACACACAGGCGCACACACATGCACACGCGCACACACATGCACACGCGCGCACACGCACACGTTCACACACACGGACACACACAGGCGCACACGCACACGCTCACACACGGACACACACAGGCGCACACACACGCGCACACGCACACGCTCACACACGGACACACACAGGCGCACACACATGCACACGCGCACACACATGCACACGCGCGCACACGCACACGCTCACACACACGGACACACACAGGCGCACACGCACACGCTCACACACGGACACACACAGGCGCACACACACATGCACACGCACACGCTCACACACGCGCGCACACTCACATGCACACGTGCACAGACGCACTCTCACATAGGCGCACACTCACATGCACACGCGCACACACACGCGCACATGCACATTGCACGGGGCATTCACACGAGGCCTATTAGAGAGGGTCTCGGCCTCGGCAGAGCTTTACAATAAAATAGTGTGATCTGAACTTTAAAAGGGGGCAGGCTGGGGAAAGTCCGGAAATGCCAAGTCTCCAATAGTCCTCGAAAATTCTTTCAATCTCAAAATGGTTAAGAAATATGTCCTTCAAATGTCGTCTGTGACAGCCATTGTCACTAAGATGTGAGTATTTACATATGACTCCCAGGTTTAGTCTGTTCTTTAGGTGTTTACAGTCTACAGGGGAAAATAAACGTGGCCGCAAATGGCCAGAAGCCATGGAAGAATTACTAAGAACCACGACGGTGTCAAAGACAGTGTGTAATGAAGATCTCCTGTCATTGGGGAGACAGCCATCACTCAGCCTCAGGTGGGACTGGGTCCTGTAGGAGGGGTGGCATGTTGCTGGGACAGAGGAAAGGTAAAGCAAGGGTGGGGACAAAGGACATCAGGGGCAGAAAAAGGATCAGAACACAGATCCCGTTTGTAGCAAGAGCTTGTTTTAATATCCACATGAAAATAAATTTGAGCACATAGTAATGCTTTTAAGGATGTTTATGAAAAGTTTCCTGCAGTCGCCCTTTCCTGTGCCCTTTTAAACTTGATGCAGTGTTTTAAAAGGCTAACACGGAAGGGTAAAGTAAATCTCCATAAAACCCAGAGAAGAGATTTTTAAAACTCCTCTTTGGATCCTGTCTGGAGTCACAGCTGAAAAAAAAAAAAAAAAAAAAAGTTTCCTGCAGCTAATGCAATTTTTAAGAGTTCTCGCTCATAACTTCTCTGATGCCATTTTTATAACCTGTTTCTAGGTTTGGTAGAAATTTTTTACCAGGACTTTTCAAAGTATCCTTCAAATAAAGTTAGATTGTTTTCCATAGTTGAATGTTGAATGGGAATGTATTACAAAATCTACAAACTGTGTATGTTCGTGCTATGTTTATTACAGGTACAGTCAATTATTTCAATGAAACAATAGGAATTGTAAAATATTGGCAATTGCAACTCATTCCCATCTTGAAACATTAATGTCTTCATTCCATGACTATGCCTGTAATTATTATTATGCTTATTATTGCTAACATTTTGCTCAGAGTCTCAGTAATCTCAGAAACAGCTGAGAAATATGGGGGGGGGAATTACTTGTAAAAATTGTAAGTAGAAGTACAATGATCATGGGTCAAATCCTGCTCACTTCCTTCAGAGTTCCCTATAGAGTCTATCCTTACTGTATATGCCCTTATTTAGCTGTTTTGATGTTAACAAGATATTGTGAACATTTCCAGGTCATTACCTAACAATTCAGTTGAACAATATGACACTCAAATATTTATTGAGTGTCTGTGCTAGTTGCTGAAGACACAAAAATATGAGTATGGCAGGGACATTACCCCAAAGTGCTTAAAGTCTTAGGAGGCAGAGACATGTCAACAACTAGGGTACAAGTAAAGGTGACTATGGATATCTGTACAAGGGTCAGAAGTGGCCCAAGAATGGGAACAGGGAGGGGAGGAAATAGTTACTTAGCTCACAGCAAATTCTAGAGGTAGTGTACAGTATATTCATCAGTGAGACAGTAAGAAATGAATACTGATAGTTGGAGAAAGATGAAAACATTTAAAAATGTTAATAGATACAAGGCATAAAACTGAGAACTTGTAAAGGATATTTAAGTGCCCAGTAAACAAACAGAAAAAGATGCACCCTTACATACAAATTTAAGTACAAAGGCAGAGTGTCATTTCTTTGCCTATTCTCTTGTCAAACATTCAAAAAACTTTAATTCCAGTGTGAAGAGGATACAGTGTGTCCCTCTCTTGCTAGCCACAGTAAGTGGATACAATCTCTGAGATTCAATTAAACAAATTTTTTCATGAGCCTTTAAAATGTTCACACTTCTTAATCTAATAATTCAACTGAAAAGAATTTATACCAAGGAAGTAAGCTGATATAAATTCAAAGATTTAGGTACATGTATATTCATCAGAGCCATTTATAATAGAAAAGAATGGAAACCATCTGAATTTTTGAAGAAGCAGGGTGGCTATGTAAATGATATGATATTCATATGATGAAACACTCTACAAAAATTAAAAATCCTATTTTTGAAAGACATAGGGAAACTCATGATATCCTAAATGAAAAGAGAACTAAGCTATATATAAAATATGATCCCCTTATGACTCTGTATAATCATACAAATGCACTGTGCGTGGGGAGTTGAATAAGTGTCCTCCAAATTCTTGTTCACCCAGAACCTCAGAATATGACCTTATTTGGAAACATGGTCTTTGCAGATGTAATTAGCTAAAGTGAAGTCACACTGGATTAGGGTGGGTTGCATCCAGAGGACACGGAAAGATGCATGAAGATGAGGCCTCATGATGAGGGAGGCAGAGAGGAGTCATGCGTCTATAAGCCACAGATTGGTGGCAACTACTAGAAGCTAGAAGAGGCACGTGGAGCAGATTCTCCCAGAGCCACCAGAAGAAGCCAGCCCTGAGGACACCTTGGCTCAGACTCCTGGCTTTCTGAACTGTGAGAGAGTACACGTCTGCTGTATATTGCAGTAATTGGCTATGGCAGCCTTGGGAAACTAATATAGGCATTACACTGCTGGTAATTTTTATTTCTGGTTAGTGACACTGAGGATGATTTTTATTTTATTGTATTTAGAAGATCTTTCTGCAATGAACTGTATGACTTTTATAATAAAAAGATTAAATAACAGATGACCCAGGGTTTCCAAAAGCATAATGTTCAAAGGCTATTTAGGACAAAAGCAAAGAATTATCCATGATGATAATAACATGTTAAATCCCAAAGACTGAAGTATTTTCAGAACCCTCTGTGAGGTAGGGAAATCTGTGTATTCCAGAAACTTTTGTATACCTAAATTTTGGTCTTTAACATCATGGTATCATTTATTTAAAATGTGAATTTACACACCAGTATATTCAACAGCCATGCTACCTGGTTGAGTTCCTAATGACATGATTTCAAATTGACCATTCTGGCTGGTCCTGGTGGCTTATGCCTATGATCCCAGCACTCTGGGAGGCCAAGGCAGGAGGATCTCTTGAGCTTAGGAGTTGGAGACCTGTCTGAGCAAGAATTAGACTGCTTGAGGTCAGAAGTTCCAGACCAGTCTAAGCAAAAGCAAGATGCTGTCTCTGCTAAAAATAGAAGAACTAGCCAGGCTTTATGATGGGTACTTGTGGTCCCAGCTACTCAGGAGGCTGAGGCAGGAGGATTTCTTGAGCCCAGGAGTTTGAGGTTGTTGTGAGCTGGAGTGACACCATCACACTCTTGCCCAGGCAACAGAGTGAGACTGTGTCTTAACAAAAAAATAAAATAAAATAAAATAAAAACATAAAAAACAAACTGACCATTCCCCTGACACATGGCAGCTCCACACTGACAATATTATTCCTATAATCTATATACACAGCTTAAAATTTTTCTAATGCTATAAAATATAAAGATATCCTAAGTCTGCAATTATGATTACTTCATTGTATGCTAAGTTAGGAGTTAATTTGATGTTTAGAATGCATAATCTTATATCTAATAGTTGTGTATTTCAATAAACTCTGAGTTTTAAAAATGTCATATACATGTTTTTAATGACCAAAAAGCTCCTTAGCCCGTCTTGTTATTACTGCAATAATTTCAAGTATACTCTGGTAGGTTTAACATTAACTATCACTGAAGAAAGCACAGAGGAACCAAATGAAATCTCCTTCTGAATCAACCGTGATTATGAGTAAATCATTCCCAAAGATGAATGTATTTACAGAACCCTTTGTTGATCAGCTTTTGATGCATTTTAACTCTGATTTTTATCTTTTTTTTGTTTTTTTCTTGCTCACTTTGTTGCCCCAGGCTAGAGTGCCATGGCATCAACCTAGAGCATGGTGATCTCAGACTCCTGGGCTCAAGGAACCTACCTGCCTCAGCCTCCAGTGTAGCACTACCATGCCTGGCTAATTTTTCTAGTTTTCGTAGAGACGGGGTTTCCCTCTTGCTCAGGCTGGTCTCCAACTCCCAAGCTCAAGGGAACGTCCTTCTTGGTCTCCTAGAGTACTGAGATTACAGGCATGAGCCCCTACAGGCAAAAGCAATCAAAGGAAATGAATTCAAAATGATTAATGCCCATGCAATTGGCAGAAAACTGCAGAAGATATCAGTCTCAAGATCTAATGTGAAAAGATAAGGTAGCACAACATGAATACTAAAACTTCGCAAGTGCTAAGAGGAAGAATCTAAGTATATTCTTCATAACCAAGGGAAAAGAAAGCATGTTCACATGAGTGGTATTTAACTTAGGGTGATTTTCACTTCATTGCACTTTACATATTGATTTTTTTTTTTTGGGAAAAAAAATTTTTTTTTTTCTTTGTAGAGACAGAGTCTCACTTTATCACCCTCAGTAGAGTGCCCTGGCCTCACACAGCTCACAGCAACCTCCAACTCCTGGGCTTAGGCGATTCTCTTGCCTCAGCCTCCCGAGTAGCTGGGACTACAGGTGCCCACCATGACGCCCGGCTAAAAAACATTTTTTTTTTTTTTTTGAGAAAGGGCCCAGGTAGAGTGCAGTGGTGTCATCATAGCTCACTGCAAACTCAAATTCCTAGGTTCAAGCAATCCTCCTGTCCTGGCCTCCCGACTAGCTGGGACTATAAGCGCCCATCATAACACCTGGCTAACTTTTCTATTTTCAGTAGAGACAGGGACTCACTCTTGCTTAGAATCCTTCCCACTATATTTTCTAGGATTTCTGATTAAAAGGCACCACTGGGGAGAGAAAAATCAATTGGCATGAAAGTGATGAAAGTGGCAAAAACAAAACAAAACAGAATTTCTAGTTAAAGTCACGATTAGCCTACAAGGTATGGTATTAAAATTCTATCAAATAAGTAAACCAATCAATCAATAAGTCTATCTAGGTCTGGCATGTGGTGGCTCTCTCCTGTATTCCTAGCCCTCTGGAAGGCCACAGTGGAAGGATCAGTTAAGGTGAGGAGTTCAAGACCAGCTTGACCAAGAGAGAGAGAGACCCTATCTCTACAAAACATAGATTGTAACAGGCACCTGTAGTTCCAGCTACTCAGGAGGCTGAGCAGGAAGATCACTTGAGCCGAGGAGTTTGAGCTATGGTAATGCCACTGTATTGCCATAGCTTGAGTGGTAAGACCAAGATTGTGTCCCAAAAAAGAGTAAAAAGTCCCCTATACTCCACGCATTTTGAGTTTATACACAGAAAATCAGCTTTACTGAAAAAAAAAGTAACCTTAGAATTTGGCAACCAACAAACTGAAGTTGGCAAAGGTTCAGGATATCTTTCCTCCATGATCACTTGCTCAATCTTCACTTCAAGCCCAAGCCATATCTAGTTCAACAAATCTTCACTTTAAGATTGCTTTGCAAGAGAGGTGGCAAAAGGAAAGAGGATCCCAGCTGGACTCCCTGTTTCCAGCCTTGCCCTCCTCTAGTCTGCTCCTTACTCCGCAGCCTTTGCAGAAGTGAGCTTTGCAAAATAAAAGTGAAATCATCCTGCCCTGCCCCTCTCCTTTCTGTCTTTAGTCTGAGTATCCTTACGGTAAATTCTGCCACTAAGCTAGCTCTGTTAGTTGCAAGAAAGAGTCCTAATTAGTTGTGAACTGAAGTAAAATCTTAAGGACCCCCCCTCAGGGAGGTGCTGATTGAGTGGACCCTCCTCTTGGCCAAAGGGATCCCCTAAAACTGGGTTGCCATGAAAAAGGAAATCAGTATCTTTCGTCATGTCCGCCTCCCAACTTAGAGATGTCCTCTGTAACTCATTAACAGACCTATGGCCATGGAAAACTTATCTGCAGTTCCTCAACACACACACCAATCACTGAAGCCTAGTGGTTGTCTCAGGTTAACAGACCCTTATCTTAGCTCAGCATTCCTTTTTGCTTACTCCTGGTCTTTTGGACAAAGCCTAACTCTTTCAGCCAATTGTCAGCTAAAGAATCTTTAAACCCACTTATAATCTATAAGTCCCCACTTGGAGATGTCCCACCATTTTGGGCCAAACCAATGTATGATTTCCACATATTGACTTATGATTTTACCTGTAATTTTGGTTTCCCTAAAATGTAGAAAACCAAACTGTGACCCCACCATCACAACTCCACTTGCTCAAGGCTTCTTGGGTCTGGCTCTGGGTTGTGGTTCTCAAATTTGGCTCAGAATAAACCTCTTTAAATTATTTTACAGAGTATGGCTTCTTTTCCATCAACATAAGTTTTTGGAGACTCACCTTCCTCATACACAAAATTCATGGGGGTGGTTGTGACATTTAAATGTGATGGTATGTGTGAAGCACCTGAATTAGTGTAGAACCTCAAAAAAAGTTCATTCTTTTCTCCTCCTTTCATCTCATTCATTAACACACAGATGACTTTCAGATCCATATTTTGAGTTGGCATCTCCCTCCTAAAGCTCAGACCATTTATCCACATCCTGATTATTGTCTTCATTTAGATATCCCAAAGACATCCCAAACCAAACAAATCTAAACACAGACCTTTTCACTTAAACTTGGCCAATACTCTAGGGTCCCATCTCCCCACTTCCTATTTCCTTGTTTTGGTGAAGGTGGCTCTGCAGTTGCCTTTGAATTTTCCCTGTTCCTTTTGCTTCTCTTTCCCCTCAAATCATCTGTTAGTTCTCTACTCAAAGATATTTACGCACAGTCTTCTCCTGTCACTATCCCAGCTGCTGGGTTAGTCCAGGCTCCTATCACTTTTCTCTTTGTTGACTGCAAACAAACAAAAAAAGCCTACCTGTTTTTCAATTTCTTATCTTGGTTTAAAACTCAGACACCCTAGAATGGCATACAAGGCCCTTTATGATCCGGCCCTATGTCTCTGTCTATTCTTGTCTCTTGCCTCTTTCCATAGTGTCACAGTCCATTTTCTGCTGCTGTAACAGACTTCCATAGACCAGCTAATTTATATAGAACACAAGTGATTTGGGTCACTGTTGTGGAGGCTGAGAAGTCCAAGAGCATGGCACTGCATCTGGCAGGGGTGTCCTGTGAATGGGAGCATGCACCAGAGACAGAGAGAAAATGGGGGCCGAACTTATCCTTTTATTAGGATCCCACTCCCACAATAACTACTCACTCCTGAAATAATAGCATGAATCCATTCACAAGGCCAGAGCCCTGCGGAGCTAACCACCTTTTAAGGGTCCTACCTCCCCGTACTATTACACTGGCAATTAAATTTCTACATGAGGCTGGTCAAGGTGGCTCCTACCAGTAATCCCAGCACTGCGAGAGGGTGAGGCTTACAGCAGAAGGTGAAGAGGAAGGAGGGAAAGGGGAGAGGGAGAGAGGGGAAGAGGATAGGGAGGAACAGGAGCAGGGGACAGAAGGGAGGGAGAAATGGAGAAAGGGAGAAAGGGAGAGAAGGAGGTGTCAGACTCTCTTTAACATTTAGCTCTCAAAGGAACTAATAGATCCAGAACTCATTACCATGAGAATATCACCCAGCCATTCCTGAGGGATCCATTCCCGCTTCATCCAAACACCTCCCATCAGGTCCCACCTCCAACACAGGGGTCAAATTTCAACATGAGACTTGGGCCAAACAATCCATTCCCAAACCATGGGGAAGGGGGAAGGGCTGGGTTATTGAACTGCGGGGTGGGGATCCTCAGCTTGACCACTCATTGGCATTCCCTGTCTGCACCTTGAGCACTTCTAAGGCCTGGGCACCGGTGTTTTGAGCACAGGAGTTCTTGGGGCTTGGCTTGGTCCAGCTTGGCTTAAGCTCCAGACACTTAGCAGTCATAGAGTTGGTTCTTGCCTTCACAGAGGGTTAAGTTTTGCCTTTGGGGACACACATTTTAAGAGTTAGTCTTTACTCTCTCTCTTATCTGAGCAGAGCATGACTTTTCTGAAGGATTTAGCCTGTGGCTTAGTCCCATGTTTTTCATGATTGACATTCTGTCACCTTTGTACATGTCTTCTGGGTCTTCACTACCCAGAAGATGGCTCTTCTGTGACCCTGCCCTGAGCTGGCCCAACAAGGAGGCAGAGAGGGGATTTCCTTAGGGCTTTTGAAAATCAAATCTTTACTGAAATAAAAGGAAGAGCTGAATTATTTATTTCTAAGAGAAACCTCTTAATGGATTTCTTAACAACCAAGGTTTGGATAAATTGTGAAATAAATTTTTCCCAATCAATTTTACAGTTGTGTCTACAGGGGGAAAAAATGAATAAAGAGCATCAAAATTTCAATTTAGGAAGAAAGTGTGTGTTTTACCCTTTCCCCTCTCCATCACTGTCCACCACTGTCCCCCTTCTATCCTTCCTTCGTAAACTTAGCACCATCTTCCCCTTTTTATGTAATTCTCAAAACAATTGTATCCTGAGAAGGGGGGGCCAAATTCAACAAAATAGTAGGATCACTTAGGGACAATGAAGGAACCACTTACTTTGGGGGAAAAAGTATAAGAATTGAAAAAAAAATGAATAAGATTGCCATTGTTTGTAGAAAGTCAGGCTTATTCTGAGCCAAATTTGAGGACCACAACCTGGAGCCAGACCCAAGAAGCCTTGAGCAAGTGGAGTTGTGGTGCCAGGGTTACAGTTTGGTTTTTTACATTTTAGGGAGACCAAAAATTACAGGTAAAGTCATAAATCAATGCATGGAAAACATACATTTTTGTCCCCCCAAAAGATGGAACATCTCAAACTGGGGGGTCTTATAGACTATGAGTGGGCATAAAGGTTCTTTAGCTGACAAATGACTCAAAGAGTCAGGCTTTGTCTAAAAGATCAGGAGTAAGCAAACAGGAATGCTGAGTTCAGATAAGGGTCTGTTAATCAGAGACAAAGTAGCAGACTTATGCTCAGATTCAAGTGGTGTGTTGTGTATCCTGAGGACCTGCAGGTGAGTCTTGGGGAGCCTTACGCCTATTAATGAGTGGAGAAGGGCGTCTCTAAGAAGGGGAGGAGGGCACGATGAGGCATGTCTGATCTCCTTTCTCGTGGCTAGCAACTCAGTTTTAGGGACCCCCTTGGCCAAGAGGGTGGTCCAGTCAGCCAGCTGCTGGGTGGGGGGGAGTCTTAAAATTTTATTTTAATCCACAATATAAATACAATTATTTAATTTATTAAAATTAATAAGTGAGTTCAGCAAGCTCATCAGGCTAAAATCAATGATGTTTGCGTATCATGCAACGCATTTTATTTTCCAAAGATGCCCACAATGATCTGCCACCCACGTGCTCTTCTGTGGTGTGACTTACCATCCCCAGCAAGAGATCAGGTCTCCTTCCCATCCCTTGAGCCTGAACAGCCTTGTGATGCTCCTGTAGCTAAAAGCAGGTGATAGCAATAATGCTTCCCCACTCCCAGGGCTCAGTCGGAAAAGGTGAAGTAGCTTCTTCCTGGGTATTTGAAAGGTCTCAGTCTCTAGGAGGTTGCCCTATAGGACTCTCCCTCTCAGAAACCAAGCAGCTGTGTGAACAGTCCCCGCAGAGCCCAGCCTGTGAGTCAGTCCAGCCCAGATGCCCGACATGTGACACATGTGACCAAAAAAGTCTCTGGATCCAGCCCCCAGACATCCCAGTCAACGTGGGCTATTGTTGGTGCCTTCTCAGCTGAAGCCCTGGACATCTAGGGGCAGACTCAAGCCATTCTCTCTGTGCCTTGTCTGAACTACTGATCCACAGTTACTGTGATAAAATGGCTTGGTTTCATGCCACCAAGTTTGGGGTGGTTTGTCACACAGCTTTGAACAATCAAAACTTGTACCAACATTGAACAATTAGAAAAATATTAAAATATTTACAATAGCACCAAAAAGCTCATGCAAAATTCTAAGACTCTATTAAAAGAAATCAAAGAAGACAAAAGCTGTGTAAGAGCTTCATGCAAAACTCTAAGACTCTTATTAAAAGAAATCAAAGAAGACAAATAAATGGAGGAGTCTACTATGAACAAAAATTTAAACATGTTTGTAAAGATGTAATGTTTCCCTAAATTGGTCTACAATTTTGAAGTAATCCATTCAAAACCATCAGCTATGTAAGTTGATTTGAACATTTACATGAAAATGCAAAGAGTCAAGCTTAGCCAAGAACAAGGGGACCCCTTCTCTTCTACATACTCAAAATTATGCATGTGTACTATAAATGAGCATTGATTTAGACAGTGCAAACACAGACAAAAGACCAATGAAGTGGTACGCAAAGTCCAGAAATAGACCCACACACTTATGGGGTCTTCATTTATAGTGGAGGTGGCTCTAGATAGGAGTTGGGAAAGAATAGTCAGAAAAAAAATCCAGCAGAACCGTCACAGTTGACCACCTTCCTACATTGACCACCTCCTTTAGTTGACCCAGTTTTCATAGACTAGTCATGTGCCATATGTACAGCACAGTAGGCCTAGTTCCTAACGGTGACCACATCCATACGTTGACCCGTTTGTTATAGTCTCTTTGGTGGTCAACTTACAGGGGTTCTCCTGGAGTGCTGAGTCTCCTGACTCGCCATGCAGAAACAATAACACTTGGTTCCATCCTCACCCGCCCACAGAAGTCATGTGCTGGTGCATCGTAGATTTAGATATGAAAGGTAAAACAATGAGGCATCTTGAAGACAAAATAGGAAACTATCTTCATTGAAACTTTGGGAGAGAGAACGTTTTCTTAAGCAGAATCTGAAAAGCATCAACCATAAATGAAAAGATCGAGGAATTGGATTACCCTAAATTGAAATTTGTTTATCATAGATGACATTAACAGAGTGAAAAGGCAAGCTTCAGAGTACATGACGATACCCGTAACACATGTGACTGACAAAGAGCCCTTATCCAGATGCATTAAAATATGCTTGAAATAAATAAAAAAAAGTTGACCCCATAAAAATGTGGCCATGTGGGAGAGAAAAGAAGGGAACCTGAGGGTGCTCGCCTTCTCGTTTGGGGCAGTAATCTGGACACAGTCACTTTGTGGAAATTCATTGATAGGTATACATTTATGATTTGTGCCTTTTTGTATTCAAGTTGTTTCAGTGAAAAACCTAAAAAAACCCTACAGACAGACCCTGTCTATCATCCAAGGGAAAACTCTAGATCCACCCCCTTCAAAATAAGAGACGTTAGGCTCTCCCAGCCCAATACTGGTTTCAAAGTAAATCTCTCTTTCTTCAGGGTACCCGGGAGTGGAGTTGATTCTAGCTTTGGTTCCTGAAAAGGGCTTCAGGATAAATGTGGCAGGTCAGCCTGGCTTGATACGGTCAGCGTGACCTGTAAGAGTCTGCATTTGTAATTATTCTGTGGGTTTTTTCCATGTGAGTCTATTTTGACTTCATTCTTTATTGTAAGAACATATCCTATGGTATAATTTTTTTTTAACAAAATAAGACATTTTAATCATACCTCTACTACCTAATAACAACCCTTTGTAGACTGGCTTGACAAATATTGCCAAGACCCAATTGCACAGGGGCCGGGCACAGTGGCTCACACCTGTAATCCTAGCACCCTGGGAGGCCAAGACAGGCGGATTGCCTGAGTTCAGGAGGTTGAGACCTGCCTGAGCAAGAGTAAGACCCTGTTTCGAAAACTAGCCGGCCATTGTGGCAGGCTCCTGTAGTCCCAGCTACTCATGAGGCTGAGTCAAGAGGATGACTTGAGCCCAAGAGTTTGAGGTTGCTGTGAGCTATGATGCCATGGCACTCTACCCGGTGCAACAAATGAGGGTCCGTCTCAAAAAAAAAAAAAGAAAGAAAGAAAGAAAGAGAGCACAATTGTATAATTCAGTTTGAATATAGGAAGAGGTCATGTCTGGGCATAAACATAACTTGAATTTATAAGTACCTTAGAAGGGAGGCCGAGGCGAGTGGATTGCCTGAGCTCAGGAGTTCCAGAACAGCCTGACCAAGAGTTAGACCCTGTCTTTAAAATTGGGCATTGTGGCGGGTGCTTGTTGTCCCCGCTTCTTGAGAGGTTGAGGCAAGAGAATCACTTGAGTCCAGGAGTTGGAGGTTGCTGTGAGCTATGATGCCATGGCACTCTACCCAGGGTGTCAAAGTGAGACTCTTGTCTTAAAAATAATAAATATAAAATAAAATAAAACAAAATGAAATAAAGTACCATGGCCAATGCTGCTTTAAGATTACAGCCTCTTCCTACATTGTCATTGTAGGAAGTATTGCAGAAAAAGTATTAACATCTTGTCAGAGCAGAGATTTTTTACATGGAAACCCTTCCTTTACCTCTGAACTTTCACAATATGAAGTAAAATTCACTAAAGCAAAACCACATCCTTAAGGAAAGTAAGTTCCACCTTTCTTGGGAAAACCGTTGATTGTTTTTTCAGAACCCAGCAACTGGGACATGGGGAGATATTAGTCCCAGGGTATAAACTTAGGTATACATTTGTGATTTGTGACTGTATTGACTGTGCCCTGTATATTTGAGATTTTCTGAGAGAGCACATCTTAAGTATTCCCACTTTACAGAACAGGTGCCGCAATGGACGTGCTCAGTACTTCAATTGTGGCGATCATTTCTCATTTTCCGCATGTGTGGAATCATTGCCTGGCGCACCTTAAGCACATGAAACTTATTTGTCAGTTATACCTCAATAAAGCTGAAAAACAAAACACACAACCCAGCAGCCAGCACCTGCCACTTAAATCCCAAAGAATGAGAGGAGCTTCGGTTGGCTGTGCATTCTTCAGGGCACTAAGCTGGGCCCACTGTGCACAGGTGTTTGGCAATGCACCTTTGATGCAGCATCCCTATTTTACAGAAGAGGCAAGTCACAATTAGCAGGCTGAGAGCCCCGCAGAGGGGAACAGGGCTGCACCTGAATGCAGTCGGGCAGACTCTATCTGTCCCCTCTGACGCCTTGTACCTGCTGGGCACTGGTGCGACACCTCACTCAGCAAGGTGGCCCTGGGCTGTCAGGACGGCTTTAGGGACTTGTCTCAGAGCAGCTACCTGCATATTACTTTTGTCAGGATGAATATGACACCTCAAATAATTTTAATAAAATTTATTCTCTAACCTCATTTCCCAAAATATATTGTCAAGATCCTCCAGAACTAAAATTGACAACTTTACCTAAGAAAACCACTATGGCTAACCAAGTCACGCTGCTTGTAGCCCTGACTGCAACAAGACTGATTTCAATATATCCTACTGGTGTCACATGGCTCCCTTTGGGTTCACCGGCCCCTTAGATGTGAATATGTGTCCCTAAAACAGCTCTTTGCAGGCCATGAAGTTATGGGCTGGCCTAGAGAAGTCTTGTCTCTGGAAAAAGCTGGGGTGGCTCTGTAGCCCCATGTCACTCTTCCCTGGGGCTCCTCCAGCCCGAGGTGTAGGGCAACTCCTCCTACTGGCATTTAACCCATCTGCATGTAGGAGGTGGGTCAGGGGAAGAAGTCAAAGATAATTTAAGTTCTACAAATGATTTATCTTCCCCCAGGGCCCAGAAAGGAGCCTGAACTGACCGAATTGGTCAGCGTAGTTTGCCCAACTTCCCCTTCTCCCTCCCCCTCCCTCCCTTTCTTTCTTCCTTTTCTTTCTTTCTTTCTCTTCAAAGATATGTGTGTCCTGTGAGGCCAGCTCTCTTCTAGGTGCCTGGCATTCTTCAGGGGCCCAAAGAGTCCTGGCATTATGGAGCTTTCTAGTGGGGGAGGCTAAAAACAAATGACAATGATAATAAATAAATCACATAATATGTTAGAAGCTGATATTTATAGAAGAAAGCAAAGAGCATCAGGAAGGAGTGTCCAGAGCACCACGTTAGTAAGTAGGCTGGAATGGGAATAGGGAGGTCAGAGTGAACCTCACCTAGAAAGTGACATTTGAACAAAAAACCTGGGGAGAAACTGGAGCTGTCTGCCTGGACACACACCTGTGCTGAGAATGTTCCCTGAGGAAGGAGCCAGCACAGGACCCTGGCTTGGGCTCCATGGCAGGAGCATGCTGGCTGTGGGAGGACTGAGGAGGCTGCAGGAAGAAGTGGTCTGGGGAAGAGTAACAAGGTTTGCAGGAAGGTGTGAGGACTTTGGGCTTTTACACTGACTATAAGGGAGCCCACTTCAGGTGGGGGCTGAAACATGACATGGCATGACTCATGTTTTATAAGACTCACTCCAGTTGGCATGTTGAGCAAAAAGTCTGTGGGGTGTAACACAAAGAAGGGACAGGAGTGGAAAGTGATCACAGCAGTCCAGCAAGAGGTGCTTTGGCTAGACCAGGTGGGACTGAAGGACTCCTGACAGATGGGATGGGGATGTGAGAAAAAGAGGGTTCTGAGGATGATACCAAGGTTTTTGGCTGAGCAGATGTGGGGGTGGTACGGTCTGTGAGTGGTGCAAGGATCTGGAGTAAATATCAGCACCTTTCCAACATGCTGCAGTGGAGACATTCATTCGTTACTCAGGTCACAATGGGGTGGAGTCAGTAAGAAGCCCAGCACAGAGAGATCTAGGATTCAGATAACTTTTCAGAGGAGTCAGCATTTAAAGTCACGAAACTGGATGAGATCAGTTTAGGGTGGGCAGATGAAACCCAGGCTGCCTGATTACATTTGAATTAAGATAAATAATGAGTAATTTTTAGTGTGTGTCATGCAATATTTCCTTGATCCAAGTGAGTGTTTGGGGCTATGCAATGTTTGAAATAGCCTTACACTATGAAATAGTTGTTGTAGCTAGGAGTCTAGTGTTTTTATTTGCTCCATCTGGTGATGCTATGTGGGAAGCGGGAGCAGAAAGGGAAGAGGTATGGGGACTGAATCCTGCTGGACATGAAGATAGGTTGTGGAGAGAAGGAGCAAGGAGAGGAGGCTGGTTGAGGGATGAGTCAGGACAAGCCCATCTGAGATGGGGGGGGTGCCAGAACCTGGGGTTGCAGAGTGCTGCAGAAGAGGAAGTACTACTTGGGGAGAAAGGACTGATTGGCAGTGGAAAAGCCGTTGGCGACTTTGACAGGGCACTTGCCTGCCAGTAGCAGGAGTATTTTGCAAGGCCAAACGGGATTCTGCTGCTTCCTGCAGTGGGGGCCTGAAATACCCTGGGTTAGTTAATCTACGCTGAATCTATAAACGCAATCAAGGTGACTTTTCACTGTGATGCTCCTGGGACAATCTATCTTGAAGAGGCCCTAGGGCAGTGGTTCTCAACCTTCCTAATGCCACAACCCTTTAATACAGTTCCTCATGCTGTGATGACCCCCAACCATAAAATTATTTTCATTGCTACTTCAAAACTATAATTTTGCTACTGTTATGAATCATAATGTAAATATCTGATATGCAGGATGCATTTAGGCAATCCCTGTGAAAGGGTCATTCAACCACCAAAGGGAAGCAAATCACAGGTTGAGAACTGCTGTCCTAGGGGCCAGGCCTGAGTATGGATGTGGAATTAAAGTGATCAAATGGCAACATGCACTGGGAAAAAGAGGGAATCTGACAGACCAGGAGAAGAGCCAGAGGGCTGAGCTGCACCCTGAGCCTCATTCAGGAGTCTGGGAGAGGCTAGAAGGAAACCCCAGCTGGGAACCAGGGGCAGTCAGAGGTGCCCACTTCCTCAGCTGACCTTAGCCCTTTCCAAAGTGTGAATACACTTTCTGGAAAGAGTAATCATGGGTGGTACCACTTGAATCGTTTACATCTTTTAAAATGTGGATGTTGGGGGAGGGAGGCAAGATGGCCAACTGAAGCCAGCTTTTGGCAGAGGCTCCCATCCAGAGGGAGAAATAATGTCCAGAAATAACTCAATAAAGCAGAATATTTAGAGCTGAGCTAAGAGAGAGGATTGATAGGTTTGCATCACCCCTGTTGCGACAAGCTGGGACTCCAAGGAAACAAATTTCAGCTTCTCTAGCCAAATGGTGAACAAATAATCATGGGGTGGAATCAGCAGAAAAATTCTGGCAACATGAATAACCAGAGTAGATCAAATCCCCTGAGGAATGACAAAGGAGACACAATGGAAGATTCCATTCAGAAACAAATGGCTGAGATATCAGAAATTGAATTCAGAATTTGGATTACAAATAAGATTAACAGAATGGAGGTAAAGATGGAATTAGAAATTCAAGGAGCAATTCAAAAGTTATCTCAAGAATTCAATGAATTCAAAGACAACATCACCAAAGATTTTGACACACTGAGGCAAGAACTTGTAGCCCTCAAAGATCTGAGAAATACAGTAGAATCCCTTGGTAACAGAATGGAGCAGGCAGAAGAAAGGATCTTTGACATTGAAGACAAAGTATTTGAACACTCCTAAATGCTCAAAGAGGAAGAGAAGTGGAAAGCAAAATCGGATCATTCCCTGAGAGAATTGTGGAACCACTCCAAAAGAGCAAACTTTCCCCTCATAGGAATCCCTGAAGAAGAGGATGGTCCAGTGGGCACAGATACTCTACTCCAAGAGATAATTGAGGAGAACTTCCCAAGCATGGCAAGAGATACTGAAATTCAGATAGCAGACAGTTTCAGAACCCCAGCACGACTCAACCCAAACAAAGCATCTTCTAGACACATTATAATTAACTTTGACAAAGTTAATATGAAGGAGAAAATCCTGTAAGCAGCCAGACATAAGAAAATCAAAACCTGGGGAGCACCTATGGCTCAAGGAGTAGGGTGCTGGCCCCATATTCCAGAGGTAGTGGGTTCAAACCCAGCCCTGCCCCCCCCCAACAAAAAAGAAAGAAAAAGAAAAGAAAGAAAAGAAAAGAAAAAAAAATCATAACCTACAAGGGGAAGAATATTATAATGACTGTAGATCTCTGATGAAACTTGAAGCCAAAAGAGGATGGTCATCGACCTTCAATCTCCTAAAACAAAACAACTTTTAGCCCAGGATCCTGTATCCAGCTAAATTGAGCTTCATTTATGACAGAGAAGTTAAATACTTTAATGACATACACACGTTGAAGAAATTTTTCATAACTAAACCAGCTCTTCAGGAAATTTGTCATAACTAAACCAACTCATCCTCTATAATGACAAACACAATGCTCTACCACCAAAGTAAACTCACTCTGAAATTCTTGATCAAAACCCAATTTCCACAGTGGTGAAAAGATTCAAAATACCCACTGGACTTTTAAAAAACTTGACACCCAAAACACTACCAGGCTTATCAATACTCTCAATTAATGTGAATGGCTTAAACTGTTCTCTGAAGAGGCATAGGTTGACTGACTAGATACAAAAACTCAGGCCAGATATCTGCTGCATACAAGAATCTCATCTTACCTTAAAAAATAAAGATAGACTCAGGGTAAAAGGATGGGCATTGTAATCCAGGCAAACGGAAATCAGGAAAAAGCAGGGGTGGCAATTTTATTTGCAGATACACTAGGTTTTAAACCAACAAAAGTAAGTAAAGACAAGGATGGTCACTTCATATTCGTTAAGGGCAATACTCAACTGATGAGATGTCAATTATTAACATTTATGTGCCCAATCAGAATGCTCCTCAATTTATAACGGAGACCCTAACAGACATGAGCAATTTAACATCTTCCAGTACAATAATAGTTGGAGATTTTAATACCCTTTTGGCAGTGTTGGATAGATCTTCCAATAAGAAGCTAAGCAAAGAAATTTTGGACTTAAACTTCACCATACAACAATTGAATTGAACAGACATCTACAGAACATTTCATCCTAACAAAACTGAATACATTCTTCTTATCAGCCCATGGAACATCCTCCCAAATTGATCACATTTTAGGTCACAAGTCTAACCTCAGCAAATTTAAAAGTGTAGAAATTATTCCTTGTATTTTCTTGGATCATCACGCAATAAAAGTTGAACTCATCAATAACAGGTATCTGCATACTCATACAAAGACATGGAAACTAAATAACCTTATGATGAATGATAGCTGGGTCATATATGAGATCAAGAAGGAAACTGCCAAATTTTTGGAACAAAACAATAATGAAGACATGAATTATCAGAACCTGTGGGATACTGCAAAAGCAGTCCTAAGAGGGAAATTTATAGCGTTGCAAGCCTTTCTCAAGAGAATGGAAAGAGAGGAAGTTAATAACTTAATGGGACATCTTAAGCAACTGGAAAAGGATTCCAACCCCAAACCCAGCAGAAGAAAAGAAATAACTAAAATTAGAGCAGAATTAAACAAAATCAAAAACAAAAGAATTATTTGAAAGATCAATGAATCAAAAGGTTAGTATTTTGAAAAATTCAACAAAATTGATAAACCTTTGGCAACCTAAACAAAAATAGAAAATTAAAGTCCATAATATCATCAATCAGAAATGACAAAGGTGAAATAACAACAGACACCTCAGAAATTCAAAAAATCCTCAATGAATACTACAAAAACTTTATTCTCAGAAATATAAAAATCTGAAAGAAATTGACCAATACTTGAAAGCATGCCAACTTCCTAGACATAATCAGAAAGAATTGGAAATGCTGAATAGACCTGAAATAGAATCAATTATATGAAATCTCCCCAAAAAGAAGAGTCTGGGACCAGATGGCTTCACATTTGAATTTTGCCAAACCTTTAAGGAGGAACTAGTACCTATATTACTTAACCTTTTCCAAAACATCAAAAAAGAAGGACTACTTCCCAACACAATCTATGAAGCAAATATCACCCTGATCCCCAAACCAGGAAAAGACCCAACAAAAAAAGAAAACTATAGACCAATATCTTTAATGAATACAGATGCACAAATATTCAATAAGATCCTAGCATATAGAATCCAGCAACACATCAAACGAATTATACACCATGATCAAGTGGGTTTTATTGCAAAGTCTCAAGGTTGATTCAATATATGTAAATCTATAAATATAATACATCACATAAACAAACTAAAAAACAAAGACCATATGATTCTCTCAATGGATGCAGAAAAAGATTTTGACAATATCCAGCATCCTTTCATGATCAGAACACTTAAAAAAATAGGTTTAGAAGGGACTTTTCTTAAACTGATAGAGGCCATCTACAGCAAATCTACAGACAATGTCATATTGAATGGAGTAAAATTGAAAACATTTCCACTCAGTTCAGGAACCAGGCAAGGTTGGTCATTGTCTCCACTGCTTTTTAACATTGTAATGGAAGTCTTAGTCATTGCAATCAGGCAAAAGAAGGCGATCAATGATATACAAATAGGGTCACAGGAGATCAAACTGTCACTCTTCACAGATGATATGATTTTATACCTGGAAAACCCCAGGGACTCAACCACAAAACTCTTATAAGTGATCAAGGAATACAGTAGCATCTCAGGATACAAAATCAATACTCACAAATCAGTAACTTTTATATATACCAATAATAGTCAAGCCCAAAACCCCGTCAAGGACTCTATTCCCTTTACAGTTGTGCCAAAGAAGATGAAATATCTGGGAATTTACCTAACAAAGGACATGAAAGATCTCTATAAAGAGAATTATGACACTCTGAGAAAAGAAATAGCTGAAGATGTTAACAAATGGAAAAACATACCATGCTCATGACTAGGAAGAATAAACATTGTTAAAATGTCCCATAGCAATTTACAAATTTAATGCAATCCCTATCAAAACACCACCACCACACTTTAAAGATCTGGAAAAAATAGTACTTCATTTTATATGGAACCAGAAAAAAACCTTGAATAGCCAAGACATTACTCAGAAATAAAAACAAATCAGGAGGAATCATGCTATCAGACTTCAAACTATTCTATAAATCTATAGTGATCAAAACAGCATGGTATTGGGAAAAAAATAGAGAGGTAGATGTATGGAGCAGAATTGAGAACCAAGAGATGAACCCAGACACTTATCGTCATTTGATCTTTGATAAGCCCATCAAAAATATAAATTGGAGGAAAGATTCCCTATTTAAGAAATGGTGCTGGGAGAATTGGCTGCTGACTTGTAGCAGATTGAAACTGGACCCCCAACTTTCACCATTAACAAAAATTTACTCTCACTGGATAAAAGATTTAAACTTAAGACATGAAACTATAAAGATTCTTAGAGAGAGTGCAGGAGAAACACTTGAAGAAATTGACCTTGGAGAATACTTTATGAGGAGGAACCTCCGGGCAATTGAAGCAACACCAAAAAATACTTTACCTGATCACACCAAAAACTTCTGTACAGCCAAGAACACAGTAAGTAAAGCAAGCAGACAGCCCTCAGAATTGGAGAGGATATTTGCAGGTTATGCTTCTGACAAAGGTTTGATAACAAGAATCCACAGAGAACTCAAACTTATTAGTAAGAAAAGAACAAGTAATCCCATTTCTTTGTGGGCAAGGGACTTGAGCAGAAACTTCTCTGAAGAAGATAGGTGCATGGCCTATATACACATGAAAAAATGCTCATCATCTTTAATCATCAGAGAAATGCAAATCAAAACCACTTTGAGATATCATCTAACTCCAGTAAGAGTGGCTCACATAACAAAATCCCAAAACTACAGATGTTGGCACGTATGTGGAGAAAAGGGAACACTTCTGCACTGCTGGTGGGAGTGCAAGCTAATTTGTCCCTTTTGGAAAGAAGTACAGAGAATAGTCAGGGATCTAAAAGTAGACCTGCCGTTTGATTCTGCAATTCCTCTAATAGGTGTATATCCAAAAGACCAAAAATCACTTTATAACAAAGATATTTGCACCAGATTGTTCACTGCAGCTCAATTCATAATAGCCAAGTCATGGATGAAGCCCAAGTACCCATCGACCCATGAATGGGTTAATAAATTGTGGTATATGTGTAATATGCAGCCTTAAAAAAGATGGAGACCTAACCTCTTTTATGTTTACATGGATGGAGCTGGAACATATCCTTCTTAGTAAAGTATCTCAAGAATGGAAGAAAAAGTATCCAATGTAATCAGTACTATTATGAAACCAATTCACAATCACTCACACTTTAATATGAAGAATAGATCACAACTGTGGGCCAAGATGAAGGAAGGTGGGGGAGAGGAGGAGAAGAGGAAGGTCAGATCAAGGGAGGGTGAATGGTGGGATTACGCCAATGGTGCATAACGAAGGGTACATGTCAGATCTATTAGTACAGAGTATAAATGTCTTAACACAATAATTAAGTAAACGAGATGAGGTATGTATTAACCAGCATGATGTAAGCATTCCTAATTCTATATGAAATCAGCACATTGTACCCCATAAATGTATTCATGTGTACATGATTTATGTGTTTATGATTTAATAAAAAAATAAATAAAATGTGGATGCTACCATGAAGTTCCTTAATTTAAGAAACACCAACATGTTTTGTTCACCTGAAAGGAAAGCAAGCACATCTCATGGCCGTCCCCCACCAGGAGAGCATCTTTTTTTTTTTTTTAATAGCCTAAATCATAGTCTATGAAGGACTTATTTCTCTTTTTTTTCCCCCTAAGGATTTATTTCTTAGAGTTAGATAAAACAAACAGAAACAACATTCAAGGCCAAGCTTGGCCTTAATGACACTGACATACAAAATGGTGTTGAATGTGAGTGGTGACGTCCACACAGTGTCACATCTCCCTAGATTAAGACGTTCTGTCAACTCGAGTACCAGGCAGGGCTGTGACTCAAAAGAACATTCTGCACCACATGTAACACCACAGACTTCATCTTTGTCCCCTATCCAAATAATATCAAGATTGGAAACCTTAGTTAGACTCTCATGGTAGAAAATGAGCTTAGGAGCACGTCTGCGCACATCTGCAAACTGCAGGGGCGTCCACTTGCCTTTAAAAAGAAAGGCCACTCTCACAACCTTGTGACTAAGTATACAATTCATATACTTAAGTTGAACTTCATTTTTTTTTTTTACCAAATGTCCTAAAAAACTCAATGACTTCAACAATTATTTGAAAAAGAATTTTCATAGCTCTCTCTAAGCTAATTACTATATGACTATGCAAGATTTTTGCGCATTGCACATTTAATCAGGAGGGGGCGTCTGGTTCACCATGCTGCTGGGTCTTTTAAAAATTAAAAATTATAGGGTGGTGCCTGTGGCTCAAAGGAGTAGGGGGCCGGCCCCACATACTGGAGGTGGTGGGTTCAAACCCAGCCCCGGCTAAAAACTGAAAAAAAAAAAAAAGAAAAGAAAATTAAAAATTCTTTCATTGCAGCAGGATAGATTATACATACTTATGATTTTTGTGTGAAAACTTAATTGATTCTGGTACTGAAGCTGATGTGTCTAATCTATTCTTTCCAGCTTCTAGTGATATTTTTGAATCAGTTGTATTTACCGTTTACTACCCTCCCAGTAGTAAAGTGGTGAGCCTCTATTCCACACACCCTGCCAACTCAAACTTTGATTTCTGTTAAAGCAGTGGTTCTCAAGACATTTTTTTTGACAGAGTCTCACTCTGTAGCCCTGGGTAGAGTGCCCTGGGGTATAACTCACAGGAACCTTAACCTCCTGGGTTCTAGCAATCCTCTTGCCTCAGCCTCCTGAGTAGCTGGGACTACAGGTGCCTGCCACAATGCCCAGCTAGGTTTTCTAGTTTCAGTAGAGATGAGGTCTTGCTCTTGCTCAGGCTGATCTCAAACTCCTGAGCTCAGGCAATCCACCTGCCTTGGCCTCCCAGAGTGCTGGGATTACAGGTGGGAGCCACTGCACCCAGCCTCAAACATTTTTAAAAATATGTTTTCTTTTAGATTCTTTATTTTAAATTGATATTTTAGAATAGTAAGTTATTTTGCACAGCAGTGCCTCCTGGCCCTTTACTATAATATCTCATTTCTGAATGTAAAGATTTAAAATGAATCAAAATGACTATTAAGGCGCACAGACAGCTACTTTGAGCTTGTCCTTATTTATTTATTTATTTATTTAGTTTTGCAGTTTTGGCTGGGGCCCCGCTGGAACCCACCACCCCCAGTATATGGGGCCGGCACCCTACTCCTTGAGCCACAGGCACTGTCCTGAGCTTGTCCTAATTTAATAAAGATCAGTTTTTACTCAGATTCAAATACATGGAAAGTTGGCACAGGACTGAAGCTGCTGTGGAAGATCACAGATGGTCTCCGGGTTACTGAAACGTCCATCTGTCTAAAGACAGACCCTTGGATGGTCTTAATTTCACAAATTTAAATGTCGAGAACTGTCTAATAAGTAACTATTAAAATGAAATGTTTGATATGTAAATTTTGTACAGGATGCACTTTATGTTCCGCCAAGGAGATGGAGAGGAGCCCTCACTTCCCAGCCAATGCTGTTCATTTTCTCTGATGTCAAATACACCCCAACCAAGTGTTCCTGGATGTCAAATCTATTTCAGTAAATAGATTTATAGAATATACAAATGCCACGTGTGTGTGATGATGAGCAGTAAACAGAAAATCCAACCTCTTGTACTTCTTCAGTCCCAGATTAGTCAGATGATGAATTTCCCGTGAAGATTTAGTGCTTCTCCAACCCTGTCCCCCTCCTCTTCACAATCCCCGTCTGTGGCTGTTCCACCCCCTCCTTGGATATCATTTCACGAACGTCCCCATTCCCACTGCGGCGCAGGGCTCCGTATATCCCCTGCTGTCCCGGTCTGTGTCTGAGTGCCATTCTCCACCTGAGCCTTTTGTCCTCTGACTTCCTCCCTGACGTTTCCCTCCTCATCTTCCTTTTCCTCACTGTCAACATCCACTGCTTTTTGATTTCAGATTTCTCTTCTTTCTTGAAGTCTGATTTTGGTCCTTTGTAATCGTGTGTGTGGCCCCGGCCCGAAGGAATCAGCGAGGCCCGTTTCAGCAGTATGCCTGGTGCATCGGCCCCCTGTACCAAGCCCGGTCAGATCTGGCGAGAACCGAAGTGGTGCCTCCCTCCAGTTATGAGCCAGATGATGGGTAGAATGTGAGGAGCCACCGCGAGGGGAGGCATGCTGGAGACTCCAGCCCGCGCCCACCGAGGGAAGAAACGCAGGCCCTGAGAGGGGAGAGGGCAGCTGCTGTTACTGCAACTACAAGTGTTAACCCCCGAGAAATGTTTTAGTGAGTTGGGTCGCAGATCCACGCGTACACCTTATTTTCATTCAGAAAAGCTTGATCATCATGTGGCTTGAGTTTGAATTTTTCTTAGTTTCCTTCTTTTGGGGGGGGTCCCTGGAATTTCCTATGGGTTTCTTCCTTCTCACACCTTTTTTCCCCCCTCTTTTCTTTTTCATCTTCTCATCCTTTACATTTTATTTCTTGCTCTTTTTATTTTCTTTTTTTCCACTTTCAGAGCTTTTCCTTTATGTCTTTATTGGACTTCATTTTCATTACTTCCAGTGCTATGTTCTTTCAGGGAGTTCCTGCTCATGGCCCCTACCGAAGTGTCCGCAGGAAATCGCAGCTGGCCTCACATATAGCTGCTCACGTTCTGGCCCATAGAACTCGTCCCTCTGACCAGAGCCAGTGGCTCACTCTTCGTCACTGAGAAAGGCATTTGGCTCTTCCTTGAACCCTTGCAGATCAAGGAGATGGAGCAAGTCTATTCCAACCCTCTGCCCAGCTCACACTCACCACCCAGACACCCCTAGGCCAGGCGCCCAGGCCCTGGTGGTTAGGGGAGCTGGGAGGTCATGGAGGAGGGAGCCTGCGCTTCCTCTGTGTTGGGATGTCCACCGCTCTGGGGGCTCCATTTCCTCCATTCAGGGCTTGGTACAGGTGGTTGATTTGCCAGGCAGCAAACTCCCCCTACCGCACTCTCCACCCTGCCCAGAGAGAAAAAGCAGCCTCTGACATCGCAGTGCATCCTTTAAACTCTACTGTGGCATAAACTCTGAGCTATGGAAATTTGATACCTGGTTCTCTGAAGCTATTGCTTTTGTTTGTTTTGAAAGTCAAAAGCTAAGCCAGCACGGTTCATAATAGCCAAATGGTAGACATGACCCAAATGTCCATCAGGAGATGAGCGGATAAACAAAGGAGGCATATCCACACAGCAGAATGTTACTTGGATGTGTAAAAGAAACGGATACTGATGAGTGCTACAACATAGACGGATCATGGAAACATCACGCCAAGGGAAACCATCCAGACACAAATACTGCATGATTCCACTTCACGTGAAGTCCTAGAGTAGGCAGGTGCACAGAGACAGGATGGTACGTGGTACCAGGGCTGGCAGGGTGGGAGGAGGGAGTCAGGATTTGCTTGTGCATTCTTAATAGTTTGCTGTGGCTGCCGTAACCGAGCACCAAGAATGGCGTGGCCTAAACAGCAGGAATTTATTTTCTCAGAGCTCTGGAGGCTAGAAGGCTGACCCCAGGGTGTGGGCAGGACCAGTTTCTTTCCAAGACTCTCTCCTTACCTTGCAGATGGCCATCTTCTGGGGGTTCCGACTCTTCAACACACTGAATTTTGACATGGACACAACTCCGCTCATAACCAATGGGTATAGAGTTTCCATTTGGGAGAATGAAGATCTTCTGAGAAGAAATAATAGTGATGATTGTGCAACATTATGAATATACTTAAAGACCACTAAATCATACACATAAAATAGTTAAAATGGTAAATTGTATGTTGTTCTACCAAAATTTAAAAAAAAAAAAGAAAAGATCAAAAGCTAAGCAGCGTCACTTTGGTTGTCTTATTCTGTGGAAGGCCTTCCTTCCGGGCCTGGAGGATAGTCCAGGATGAAGGAGAGACCTCAGGCTGTCCTCTGGTGTCTCAGTGCTCACTGCGGCTGTCCTGCAGGACGGCCATTGTGACCCCCTGCAGGGGCCAGGGACGCGCCTGCGGAGGGGCCGCTGATGGTGGAGGTGGCACGGAGGTGGTGCTCTGTCAAGCTCAAAAGAAGCATAGTCAGAGGGGTGACCCTCACAGCCCTCTCCTGAAGCCAAGGTCAGCAGGGAAAGAGGTCAACCCACACACTTTGTAACCTTCTCTTAGAGGTTCAGTTTTCTCACCACAGAATGAAGGCGTTGGACCACATTACTTTTTTACAATTTCTTATAACTCCAACATTCTAGAAACCTAACTAAAGCAACAGGGCTCTGACAAATATTTGTCAATGGAAACCTAAGTATTTGCGTTCCCTTGAGAGGAATCTAAGGGAGGGGTCCCAGTTGCTCCTTAGGACAGATCTGGGTGGGCATCTGTCTCCCCCACAGGCGGTCTGGGAGTGCTACCCGACTACGGGAATCTCAGGGCAAACAGGCGGGTGCAGTGCCCAGACCATTCACACCGAGAGAATCATTCTTCTCCTTTAAGTGAGAACGCTCATCTCAGGGTGAAAAGGGAAGAGAAGGACCAAACCCGCAATATGTAAGAAAGGAGGACCCAGAGTCCAGGAAAGTCCCGGCAGGGGAGGGACGAGTGGCCGGAGCTGTGTGGAGAGGAGGACGTGGTATTTCCTCAGGTGAGACAAACTCTTGCTCTTTTCTGGATTCTCTCCCCTCTGCAGCTGGAGAGGGGCAGGCGGACATCTGGGACATTGCCATGTTCTCTACACGCTGAAAAAAAGTAGAAGAAAATGTGTCATTAGCCAAGAGAAAAAGGCACAGAGATACCATCATCAAATCCCTTTCTTTTAATTTTGAAATAATTACAATTTTTAAATAGTTTCAAGACAGATTCTTGGTATTGGGAAACCACTGAGTTCTTTGGAAAGATGATGCCAACTGCATAGTAAATACCCCACTTCGGTTTCCATAGATAATCCTGTTTCTGAAAGAACCCTGGAATTAGATATGGCGTGTCAACTTTAAACGCTGTTATACACACTATTATTTGATATGTTCTTTCGGCCTTTGGAACTCTCTGACCCTGTAACGCAGTTTGCAGTCTCACTGTGCCAGGAAGGCTCCGAAGGGCAGTGCCAGGGCCCATCCAGCGTCACGCGGGCAAGAGACTCCACGGCAATCAATTTCCCCAGTATCTGAACCTTTCATCTTTAAGCAACAAAATGGATTTCAGATCCTAATAACTCTTGAAGCATTCATACAATGGAGCGCAGACTCGCTTGTTTTCTCAACTAGAATATTCAGGACATAATTTAATCTTTTGCTTGTTGACTCGCTATGAATCATCATTATGAATCAAACCACAGAATTTTAGGACAAAAGGAACCTAAGCGATCAGCTAGCTGTGTCTTCTAGGTTCTGGAGTGGGGGTGTGCTGGGGGGCCGAGTGGGAAGCGGGGCATGGGCTGGGCTGGAGGGAGCTGGTCTGGAACCCGTTACCTGACTTCTTGGTGCATCCTTGGAATGCTTCCCACCAGGCCTGGCTCCTGTCACACACCGTCTGTGGGACAGTGCCTCGGAGGCCACTTGCCCCCTGGTGAAATGGGCACAGTCTCCTAGTGCTGTATGCACTTCCGCATCTGTCCTATGTGGTTTTCTGTCTTGTCTCCGGCCCAGCAGCTCTGTGTCCAGTGTGTGGCTCAGATTCTTGTCTGCTCCCAACTATGACCCTGCTGTCCTCAGCTGGGTCTCCCCCGTGGTACAATCTCCGGCAGGGGTCTCACAGGGCCTTACCCCTACGAGCCCCTGTCCACTTTCAGGCCGCTGTCCCCTCGTTCTTGGACCTGGACCCTTCCTTTCCTCTCACCCTCCCCACCCCCACCTCACTTACTGTTGCGTCACAGATGAGCCAGCAGCGTAGACGACATTGATTTCTCCCAGTTCTAGAGGATCAAGGTGCGAGAGCAGGTCGGTCTCTCCCTGATCTGCAGACAACCGTCTCCCCCTCCCCGCCCCGAGTCTGCACACGGTCCCTCTGTAGCTGTCTGTGCTCCATTCTCCTTTTCTCATGGGCCACTGTCATGTTGGATCAGGGCCAACCCTCACAGCCTCATTTGAGCTGAATTACCTCTTTAAAGACCCTATCTCCAAATACAACATTTGGGGGTAAAGCCTTCAATATAGGAATTTGGGGGTCACAATTCAGCCCATGACAGGCCCCCTTCACTTTTAAGTTTACCAAGAATCCCTCTGTGGAAACAGATGGTCACAACTTCAGGACTTTGTAAAATTCTCACAGTCAAGATCCCTGAATCATTGTTCCAGACCTACTTCTAAGATGTGACTAGAATGAGGAATGATTGAGGGAGGTAGCTAGCACAGGAATGGTGACACCACAAACCCAGCCGGGGAGGGGGAGGAGCTTAGCCTCCAGGCCAGAGCAGGGCCCTGGGAGAGCCCAGCCATCTTGCTGGACAGCGGGTGGGGGATGAGGTTTCCTGGGGCTCACAGCCATCACCAGGGGCTTGAACCCTTTTCTAGTCATGTGCCCTTCCCATTTAGTGACAACAGGCTAGGAAAAGGTTGCAGAAAATACATGGGTCACCTAGGTAGCAAGGAGTCATTAAAACTCAACTGAGCAGAAAACGTGTTCTATGCCGAGGAGGCAGAAAGTTCTTCCTAGGTGCAGAGGACTCAGAACTTGGCATGTGGTCACCATTAAACCTACTGGAGGTTCAGACCTCAGGAGTTTCTCTGGCCTTTTGTCAATGGCCTGTCCTCAGCACCGGGCAGCCCTGCTCCCTCCCCTCCTCCCAGCCCACCCTGGTCCCGGGGGCAGGCTCTGAAGGGAGGGAGGCTCCCTAAGTCCATCCCCCCCGCAGCACGCAGGGCCCGCGGGCCCCTCCCCATCCTTTTGTCCTTTCATCTTTTTTATCTTAAGAGAATATCTGAGAAGCTGGAGGAGCTGACCTGCTGGACTGGACCTGCTGCCTGAGAAAAAGGAGCCCAGCAAAGAGATCAAAGTTCCCCCAGGAAAGGGGAAGAGATAGAGCCGGGTCCCAGAGGGCGCAGTGAGGACCCAAAAGCCCAGATAACAGGAATGGGGCTTGTCTGAGGGAAAATTGTCCTCTTCCCCTCAGGGCCGTGGGCAGTGCCTGGTGGGCTCACCTGCTCCAGGACGGGGAGCAAATGAGAGTGACGCCGACAAGGACAACATCTGCACCTAGCAGGCCCTCCAGGACCTCCTGAGGCGGCCTCACTGTGGCGAGAGCTCCGAAGGAACAAGAAGGCATTTCAGGGCCCAGTGAGGACCGTGAAGGGGAGACAGGGCCAGGGGCAAGCCGGGCCTGGGCACGCCCCACCATGGGCTGCCTGTGTCACTTCCCGACTGCGCCCATCCTGTTGCTCACTCTTGAGGGCACTCGTGGAGCCATCTCCTGGTAGAGGGACTAAGGCATGGAGGGCTGGCGGGTGCCAACACGCCCTTGCTCTGCTCTAGTTCCCTACCCTGGGCCCCTCCGGTGTTGCAGGAGACCTCGACTTTCTGCGTCAGGGCACACGTGCCTGGTGGCTGGGGCAGTAGAGCCCGGGCACTGCTGCCAGGCTGCCATCGGCTCTGCTGCCGCCCAGCAAGCCCCCTGCTGTGGCTCCCTCTGCCTCCCCAGGGCTCACTTCAGCAACCAAGATGCCAGCCTTCCTCACCCCCGCCCCCCACCTGCTGGGCCGCCCTGCTGCCCTCGGGCCCTGGTGCCATTGCCCATGGCCTTCTGTGAAGTCCTTCTGGGCCAACACATAGACGAGTTTATTTCGTCTTTCTGATTTATGTTGCTAAGTGTCCTCTCTACTTTTTCTCTGTTACTAAATACCCATCCAAGTGTTGCTGGGCCATCAGTGGTTGCCCAGAAGCACCTGCAGGTGAAGGCCATCACGTCACCCCTATCCAAGAGCCGACTGTACCCTGGGGCCTCTCCACTGTGGGTCAGAGAGTCTGCTTGGGGCCCAGCCCGGGCCTTATTGTCCTTCTGACCCCTCTGTAAAGGTAGGGGCTCATCTGAACCCTCCTACATCTGCGTGGGCCACCCTGGAGTCAGGGTTTGTGAAGGCAGCAGGTGACATGCCCACCAATGCCCTCCTCGCCAAGCCTTTCTGAGCCTCTGATCTAGTCCTTCTGTATTAGAAAAAAAATTGCTCTATAGATTGTAAGCTCCCCGAGGGCAAAGATGATATTTTCCTCTAACTTTGTGCTGTGAAAATTTCACAACAACGGGAAAGGTGCTCAGTAACTACAGTGAGCACTGTGGCCCGCACAGCAGCTCTCCAGATGGAACTGAAATTAAGGTAAACAGTTTTATGCCGTTCGACACATTGACTGAACACAGTCCTGTGAGCAGCAAAAAAACAAAAATGCAGCCTTGCTTTTTGATTTGATACAAGAATTTGAAAACAGGTTTCAAGATTTCCAGGAAAATAACCAAAGTTTTGGTGCATTTAAGACTTCATTTTCAGTCAACATAAATATGTCACCTGCCGATTTTCAAATGGAATGCACAGAGCTGCAATCTGACATTCAAATTCAAGAAAAATTTGATCCCATCTCTTTGCTGTATTTTTACAGGCCCTCTCTCTCCCTCGCTTCACAATCATGCCTTATTCACGTCATAGCTTTTTGGAAGCACCTGCACTTGTGAGCAACTTTTTTCAGCAATAAAGGACATAAAGAGTAAAATTCGGACTAAAGTATCTGGTGAGGACCTTGAGAACTCACTGAGCTGCAGCTACTTCCACTGAGCCAGACACTGACGCCTTAGATTCTCAAATGCAATGTTAATTGTCCCACTAGTTTTATGTAGCCCACTTTTCTTTTACTTTTATAATAAAAAATAGGGGAAAAAAGATGTTTTATGACTTAGATGTGTATATTTTCCACAGTACTGGTCACAAACTTGGGATCTGCTTGATGATTTTAAAAGACTCTCTGAACAGGCTGCTGCATAATTAGGATTATCATGTGATGACTTTTTTGCTTATCTATGGTGGCAAATATCACAAAAATTACACACAGACCTTTTTTTCTGCCCATTGGCTTCTGTTAGTGTTTGTGTATTTAATATGTAGCTCAGAGAAGCCAAAAGGTTGGACACCCCTGTTTATACCATATAGCCTGGGTTTGTAGTAGGCCGTACCCAATAGGTTTGTGTCAGTGTACTCCATGATGTTGACACAACGGTGACATGGCCTAATAATGCATGTAAATGTTGTTAAATGATACAGGCCTGTATACATACAGTATAGCATACACGTTAGATATCTATACACATGCGCATGTGTAAACTTTTTGACAAACTATTTGATAGTTGTACACATCATGCTACTTTACCCCTACATATGTATTTCTCAAAAAGAATGGTGTCCTCCTAGACAACTACCAGATGATTATGCCCTTCACGGTTTTCACATGGCTTCAATATTAGGATCCGATGCAACATCTACATAGCTCTTCTTTTCAAAGTGGATACAGTCTTCAGCCCTAAACCTGCTCTTCAATGCTCCCTATTTGCCAGCCCAACTCAGGATCCAGCACAAGATGACACACACAGAGGTCCCCAAATGAATGAAGGAAAGGATGAATGAATGAAAATATCCTTTTGATGACTTCACATCTGAAAAGTCACCGGACTCCACTGGGGAATTAAATAACCTTGACTCTATTCTCATTGGTCTGGACAGAAACCTTACACCGGACAGGGTATGTGTTTTACAACTGTGGCTTTTTGCCTTTAGCCGGGTGATATTTAAATTCCCAGTGGTTATAGAAATAGTCAGGTGCTTGGCAAATTTGTTCAAAAGTGAAACATTCTGAAATTCCTGGTCATCACTTTTCCCAGATCTTAAAAGCACAAGTCTACCACACTGCATTAAAGCACTGAGACCAGGAACCTATTATTATAAGAGGAAAGCAGGGGAAGAGGCGGCACATTGCAGGATTTCATGTTCAGCAACAAAAGAGGGCAGGGATTCTGTGGGGTCCCATTCAGTGGATCAGCAGTGTCTGGATACAAAGAGGCTTTTGTAGAACCTAACAGCATGATTTTTGCCGCAGGGCACACCATCTAAGGAAGGCAGACTTTCCCCCTTCCATATGTAAAGACAATTTTCCTGTCATATTTGACGCCAATTAGTCTGGCAGAGCCTCCTACTTAGAGGGTAAGACCCTACGTGCAAAGTGTGTGTCTGTGTACACAGCATGGGCCCTGGGCCTGCCCGTCCCTCTCTAGAGCAGTGTGTCTTCAGGGTGGGAGTAGGACGCTGAAAATGGTCGACACAGAAGAAATGTATTCCATAAGCGCGATTGCTTAGTACTAGAACTTAGAAGAAACAGCTGACCGGTGGTGCCTTCCCTGTCTTGACAGTTTATTTTTTCAACATTTCCTGCGCAGACTTTCAAGATGCCACATGCCCTGAGTTCTAGCATAAATATATCAGTAGTGAGTCACTGTTAAGTGAGTTCCATGGGCTAATCACAGCCACTGTCCTAAGTGTTCTATTAAACAACATTAGCTGAGTTCTAATTGCACTACAGGTTTGCAGTGAGTAGCATTGCACGTCAGAAATCCAAGTTCCGAAGAATTTTCTGTTTTTCTCCTTGTCTTCTAGCTGATTTGTTCAAAAATCTGAAATTTGCCCCTGTGGGATAGAGAGTGAGTGTTTGAATCTTTCCCCAGCTGTCAGCACTACCCATCCCTCCCCTGTCCTTTGGGCACTATCTGGCCGCCCTGTCAGGGGCATCCTGATGAAAGCTTCTTTGTTTCACATCTGGAGATCTGTCGCTGTGCACAACTGGTGGATCCAGGCCCTGGGTCTAGGAGCAAAGTGGTGCCTGGCAGCTAGACAATTGCTCATTGTACAGGCAGGGGTTGCTTTCTTTTCCTGGAAAACATGTCCCAGAGTCCGTTTGCTATGAAGTTACCACTGCTCATTCAGTTAGGGGAAGCAGCCTGGCAGCTCTGTGCAGGCCCATTGTAGTTATCAACTTCTAGTTTTGCAAACTATGGGTTTTCTTTATTGTGTATTTCCTTTATCTCCATGAACCTCTGGACATCTTCTCTTAGTCTAAATTCATGGTACTTCCTCCTGCAGGATGGTTCTTCAATAACTACTCCGAATGCGGGAGGGAGTAAGAGAAACATTAAAAAACTCTGATTATACAAGTGAATGATTTCCTATAGGATGAAATAAAAGACATTGATAACAAGAATAGTAGTATCCATTGCTTAGGTAGCATCTTTACAGTTAAAATGGAATTTAAAGACATGACATATTATGGTTATTTTATAAAGTGCATTATTCTATCCTTTATCTTATAAACCCAATGATCAGTTTTTAAAGAGTGAAGACATTAGTTAATACGATCACAATCTCTGTTAAATAAAATGGTAACCAACAAAACTGTCAGCCACTTGGATGAAAAGAGTATTATATTATTCCCATTGTGAAGGCACAGTATTGAGATTAGAGAAGAATTAGGGAAAGCAAAACCAGCCGGTGACTTTATGAAACATTGTCTTTGACCACATTTCACTCAGTTGCTAACATCTACCAATGTTGCCCCGTTTGCTTTAGTGCACCCCTAAAGTCAGATGTTTGATTCTGACATATTTTTTTTACCATTTGCTTTAAAGCCAGTGTTTCACATGGGACCTTGAATCCTGTGGCTTTCTGCGTCTCCTCCATTGTCCTCGGACCCGTGGACCTGGGCTCCTCGGGCTGCAGGCTGGAATGGCCTCCCCTCTGCACCCTCAGCACCGGCCAAGCACCTGGCAGACAGTAAGCAAGTGAGGTTCAATGAAAAAAATAAAGAAAAAGAAAACTGAAAAGGAAACAAAGAGATAGAAGGGGAGAAAGAAAAGGGGGACAAGAATTTTACCTATGCATTTGACTATTAGATTTGAGGAAATGTAAAAAATAGCTTATTGGAGGACATTTCTGCTTTTCATGATTCAAGGAGGAGAAGAAGTTGAAAGGAACAGCAGAGACGCGGGCATGTGTGTGCACTTAGGAGAAGCCTTCTGTACCTCTTCTAATCAGGCAAATGGTGACCTTGTCCAGAAACAGGAGGACAGCAAAGCACTGCTGCTTATGTTCCTTGTTAAATTCCCCATGCAGAAAAGATCACACGAGGTAATGTATCAACAGCATTACTCTCGAAGATTTCTTAGAGGGGGACACCCCTTGGCGGAAGTGACATAACATTTTTCAATAAATCCCTTAGGATCAAATTTTTTTTTCAGGGATGAAATAAAGCACTGTTTCTCTGACTTAGCATGTGCAGAAGTAGCTCATTTATGTTTTTAGGAATCTATTATACAAAAATGGTAAAATATAATCACACTCAAGGAACCCATACACCTATATATACCCTGAGACTAAAGGCCTAAAGGAGGAGACGGGGAAAGACTGGGAGAGGAACGGAGAGAGCTTCTCTCTCC
>CAUYRH010136133.1:0-33280 GCA_963574655.1 Perodicticus potto | reverse complement strand
AAGCCTTCAAAATGTTCAGTATAAGGAATTTAAATATTTTTCAAAAGCTGGTTCACTCCAAACTATATTTTTAACAGTTTCATTATTTAAAGATGTACCCATCCAAAAAATGCAAACATTTAACCTTCATATGAAAGCTATAGATTAGCTTCACAGTAGGCTAAGTACATTGGATACTTTTTCTTCCATTCTTGAGATACTTTGCTAAGAAGAATATGTTCCAGCTCCATTCACGTAAACATGAAAGAGGTAAAGTCTCCATCTTTCTTTAAGGCTGCATATGAAGGCTAAACCCAGTTATAGCACAAGAAATGGGGAAAGGGGCAAGGAAGGGGAGGGGAGTGGAGGGGGGAGGATCAGTGGAGGGAGGGTGATTGGTGGGATCTCACTTATGGTGCATCTTAGAAGGGTACAAGTGAAAATTACTAAATGCAGAATATAAATGTCTTCATATAGTGATTAGAAGGTCATGAAGGCTATGTTAAATAGTTCAATGAAAATATTTCAGATTGTATATTGAAGTCAGCACATTGTGCCCCATGATTGCACCAATGTACACAATTATGATTTAATAAAAATAAAAAATAAAAATAAATAAAAAAATGCAAACATTTGCCTTTGAAATCAAAATAATTCAGTGGATAACCAAATTTATCTGATGTAATTTTAAGTGGGCATATTTTAGGGGGTTCATGAAGGAGGTATAACTTACTGATTATACAGGAATGATTGTACCTTGTTTTTGAACCCCCTGATTCCACTGAAGAAATAGAAAAAACCTACAAACATACTTTAGAAAAGAGAACTGGGGAGTAGACAATAGCAGATGAAGACTGTCAAAAATACTGAATATGGAAATAAGATAAACTATTAAAAGCTAAAGTAGTAGATAATACAGTTCTTATCTAGAGTTTCTTATGTACCAGTATCAACTGACCATAGGTAAAGAAGAAAGATATTTTCTGATATGCAAGGGTGCTAAAATTCCACCTTGCACACTTAACTCATTCTGAGAAAAATGCTTAAGGGTATGTTTCACCAACACTAGGGAGTAAAACAAAAAAATACAAGGGGACATGAGGAATTTCATGAGGCAGGATGTCTGGCAACAGTGAGAGGGTAGGAGGGCCAAGGCAGGGGGCAGGGAAATGTTAAGTAGACGCTTCATCTGTGCTTCAAGCTTTGAGGGGAACCACCCACCACCAAGCTAAGATGTTGGGCAGGTGGTGTCCTGCACTAAGGTCAGCCAGACTCAAGCAAATAGGCCCTGAAGGCAGTAGTGGTCCACGCCAGCAGCACACACAGCCTGTCCTGCCCTCCAGCTGTGGAGCCCTAGTTTCCCTCTTTCCTCATAAGGGGCAGTCATGCTGCCTCAGCCCCCAGCTTCTCTCCTGCCTGGCGCAGGTAGGTGGGTAGGAGCCTGTCCTTTTGGGCCCCTACTTCTCTCCCTGACAGGTAGAGTACCCCAGATTCCCTCTTTCTACCTGGGGAAGAGATTTACCACCTGGCCCCCAGCTTCTCTCCCTGATAGAACAGACGACTAAAGGGTATGGTAAGGGGCTGTGAGTAGGAATCAAGTTACCAGGGACCAGTCCCAGTTGGAAGAGGTCATGAGGAGCCCCTAGTGTCCTTACACTGACCTGGGCACGTTGGTTCCATTATCATGCAATTAAAATAGTAAAGTTTGACACACACACACCCCCAGTTTCCTGTGGGAAGGTTCTAGGGAAGAGGCAAGTCTACTAAGAAGTTTGTTATGTAACCCCTAACAGTGGGAGGCAGTGGACAATGGTTGCAAAGGAGATAGGTTAGTCTGTAAAAAAACGGTGTATTCAGACTTAGGGTATCTCCTCCACTCATGGAGGGGGATCCTCTCACTGAGTCATATTCTCCTTATGATTTGTTACCTTTGTTCTGTAATAAATATATGTGATTACTTTGTGATAACTGTCACTGGCATCATTAGCTTGGCACCAGTGCATACCAGGGAATATCCTCCTCCAGAGGGACCTAATAGAGACAGAAGACATAAGTTTCCAAAAGGATTGGCTCCAAAGGATAACAGATAAATTATAATAAATTATATGTTGTGTTTAGTTTTTTTTTTTTTTTTTGAGACAGAATCTCATTATATCACTGTTGGTAGAGTGCCGTGGCATCACAGTTCACAGCAATCTCAAACTCTTAAGCTTAAGCGATTCTCTTGCCTCAGCCTCCAAAGTAGCTGGGACTACAGGCGCCCGCCACAATGCCCAGCTACTTTTTTGTTGTAGTTGTCATTGTTGTTTGGCAGGCCTGGGCTGGATTCGAACCCACCAGCTCCCATGTATGTGGTTGGCGCCCGAGCCGCTGAGTTACAGGCACCAAGTCAGTTGTGTTTAGCTTTACTGGGAGGAATTTTATAATTTCGTGGAAGCATTTGGGTACATATCAACATTAGCACTTAGAAATTGGGGCTGGGAGGAGGTAGAGAGAAGCAAATTTTACATTTTAATCAAAAATTGTACAAGAAAGTAAAGTCACATAATGATTCATATTTGAATAATGTTTGCACAATTATGAGATGGTAAACACTTAATACTAATTCAATCAGAATTACTATATTGAGGAGATAGGCAGGGGAGTTTCTGGGGTGTAGAAGGGATTATAACAGTTAAACTGCAATTTGCAATAGTTGAAAGTCATTCACAAATGGTTAAAAATGTTTACAATAGAATGAACAGTTTATTTAAACAGAAATAGGTAAAACCCTGAAGAAATAACAAGAGTCAAAAGTCAATGGTTTGCTTAAGAGTTAGAAAGGGGTTAGTAAGCAATTATTTGACTATATTTAGATGCCATATTTTACTATTATGGTAAAAGTGTATTTCACATTGTATCTGTAAATTAAATGCCTCTTCATTATTAATGTATTGTTAAATAGATCTATTTTAAATTGTTAAACATGTCTATAAAGACCTCAGAGCAGACTTTTTTTTCACTACTGAATCCAAAATGTAGTGAGAATATTTCACTGTCGTAGATGTGTTTTAAGTGGTTGGAAGTATTTCTGAGACTCCTGTAGAATGAAAATGTTTCAGGTTATCTCATTAACATTCCTTTTCTACCAGATAGATATCAAGAATTTTCACCTGCAATGTTCCCTTTCTGTTCTATATCACATAAGTGCATTCAGTCTGTTTTAATTAACACATTTCCCTTTGCAGTGACTCAGTCTCAATGAAAATACTAAAAGGTTTGGTAACTGTGGAAGCTTTTGTGAATTGCTGATCCTCTGTATGTTGGATTTATAAAGGAAATCTTGTGTCTCTCAATGGCAAAGCAGCAGAGTCAGTACTATTTGAACTATACTAACGTAATACTGAATTGTTTATTAAGAAAGGGAATCTGGTTTGGCTTTTTAACATGGTGAAATATTAATACTGGATCCCAAAAATATTTCTAATAAAAAATATTGTGCAGAAATTTCTTTCTGAGATTATAAGATGTACAAAGGAGCAGGGAATATATACCCATACAAGCTGAAAAGAGAAGGAGACATTCCTAGGTACTTCAGCTATAAGGAAAAGGGTGATTGATATTCTATAGCCTGTAAGTATGTGTATAACCTTAAGTATAATATGGCATCACCTCCCTAAGGATTAGAGGGTTGAGCACAGCACCCCTTTTTCACTTTTGTGTCTATCACTTGACTCTCAAATCATTTAGGGAAATGGACACAGTCTAAAGTAGCCGATGCCAATAGTTTCCCACAACCCAGGAAGGGTCCAGCAAATTACATAGCTCAAAAAATTAAGGGTTTTAAACAATAAAATTGTATTCTAGATTATCAGAATCCCTTATTTCAAGCCGTTGTAAATGCCCAGATTCTCAAGTTGAAATGCAAACTGCCATTATCTTCAGAAAGAATCAAGAATATATCCTACACATAGGTATGATTCTATTTTTCAAATGTGCATCCATGTAGCTCTGATGAATAATACATACATTTGAGTAAAAGCTTTTTATTGAATTCACAAGTGCCTTTTATCTTTGTGTATTCTCAATCAATGGACATTAAAAAGGGCAACTACTTAGTGGAGGTGGGCACAAGTTTTTGACATCAAAAGTGATCCTATGTGAATTACTTTTGGGGACTTGACACCAGGCTTTTGGAGAAGGCCTCTTTCACCAGCCAAACTAAATCAAGTATTCAGTAGGTGCACTAGTCTCCATCCCAGCCCCTTTTCCTCTCCGTCACACTCATAAGCACTCTGTTTCTTGAATAGTTGGGGGGGGGGGGTCAGGTGTGCTTTTCTCTATCCCCATTGGCCACAAGAAGGTGTGGTTCATGAGGGTGAAGGCGGCGCTGTCAGGGCTGTGTGCACCTAGGACTGGTCTGACACCAACGGAGGCCTTCCTACAGCTCAGCCAACTTTATAGTGAATAAATGTTTCCACTCCCAGTCTTCCAGTTGGTTCCTGGTCCTCCTGTCTTAGAGGGGATGATCAGAGTGGAACTAGAAAAATAACCATGACAATGAAAATAGTGACTTTGAATGATTTTGACCTAGTTAGCACGCCGTGTTAGTACCTTGTAAATTCATACTCTATTTGCATTCTGTCTGCGAGTTGGGAATTACAGCCTCTACGCAGATGACTCTCTGAGGAGTTAGGCACTGTGTCCTGGGCTGATGCACCTCTTAACCCTGTCTGTGCCTTCCTCAAAACTGTCCCAACCCACTGAGTTACACTGTTCCTACACCATTCCAAATGCGTGACATTACATCTCTTACTAGGTCACTAGTCTTGTTAATAAAAAAGAAAAATACAACAGATTCCACCCAAGGGACTACCTGTCTTGTCTTTTGTTATTAAAAGCTCCACCCCCACTTTAGAATTCAACAGATGGTTCAGCATTAACTAAAATCCCCTGTTATTTTTCAGTGTGTGGGGGGGGAGGCGTCGAGAAAGATGTTCAGAAAGGAAGTCTGTAACGCTGAATCAGCCTCAGAGCTGAAGAGCAGGCAGAAAGGCGGCTCCTGCCCAGAGCAGAATGAAAGAGCCACTCTGTTAGCACTGGAGGAGAGCGATCGGGGATGCAACATTTAACTAGAAGAAAGTCAAACCTCGGGCAGAAATCAGGGCAATTATTGGAGGGATCTGGGGGCATCACATTCGTTCTGAACGCTAGAGATGATGGCCTTCTGCTCAGAGGCAAATGACAGCATTCAAACGTGCATCTCAGCCCAGTCGAGCCCCCACCCCTCACCCAACGCACAGAATCAAAGGGAGTTGGAAGCTGGGCCTGGCTCTGCCTCAGGGTTGACAAATGTGAGATCAGCTTCTCCGCGCTCCCACCTGGTTCCCTCTGGACCTTCTAATGGTCCAGGGGCAGAGGAATAATGTCATTTGTCAGGAAAGGGACGGATGCTGTAATAACGACGCCCATCTAACCTGAGCAAACGCTTGGCTTAATTGTCTCTACACGTCAACCTGGCAGGAGTTCGACAGAGGCAGCTGATGATCCAAAAGAAATTATTTTCTTATCTTTTATTGAAAATTTCAAAGAAAACACACTCCGCAGCCCCTTGGGACAAACGAGAGACTCTTGCGGACAGGGAAGATGGATGTGTTCCAATGTCTTGGCACATCTAACTTTAAGATATTGAGTATACTACTGCAACTTTCTGCCTTAAACATCTTTATTAGAGAAACAAGATTTATGTTTTAGTCTAGGGGGCAAAAGAAACTCAGACGTCCATAAAGGGTCGTCTGTAAGTTGCTCAGACTATCTGATTAGGGGCACCGAGGACAGAATTTTAAAGAGAAAGTTATCTTCTTTGGGGTTGCTAGCTTTCCTTTCCTTGCAATTTACTTTATTCCCTAGAGTTTTCTGGCACCTTAAATTACTTTCTTGCTTTCTTTTAGAAGTCACGCAGGAAATAGTAACTCTCTAGTTTCCTGATTTTCCAAAATGAATGTACACATATGTTTAGCATCAGACTCTCTTGTACCCATCCATAAATCTGCGCACTACAGGAAATGTGCATATATTTTAAATAATTCACATATTGCAGTATGAACCTGTATGTCGCACTGGAGGAAATTAGGCAAATTAGAAATTCACAATCACATCGGATCTCACTGCTTTCTATTTATTTGTAGGCTTAAAATCCCCACAGTTGGCTAAGGGATGACTGGGAGAATGCGGCTAGCTCTTCCTGATGGCTTTCAGCGGGGACACTTGGAGATGCTAGACTGGTCATTATCTTCCCTCTAACTGTCCCCACCTGCCTGTGGCCACTGCTGCCCTCGTTAAAGCCCCTCCCACTTTCTGTTTGACGAACAGGCGTCTCCTCCCCAGCCTCCCCAGCCTCGCATCTCCTCACCAGCCTCCCCGGCCTCGCGTCTCCTGCCTCCCATCACTTCTCCATAATGCTGTGCAATGTGACTTTTTCCTGAAGCACGATTCCAGTCATGTCACTGCCCACTGTAAATCTTATCTCTTTCTTCACAGTGCAAATGCCCACTTTACAGGCTGGCCCGCCGCGTGACTTCCTCCGTCTCATCTCTCGTCCTTACTCCGTTCCCCAGTGACACCCACGTTCCGGTCACGCCAGCCGACCTGGAGTCCTTCAAATGCAGTGCGCTGTTGTAAGCCTTTTTATGTTCACACGTATTTCTCCCTCTTCTCCAAGCTGGCCTTCATCCTCTTCTCCAGGTTAGCGTCGCTGCCCATGAAATGCCACTCAGATACTCTCTTTTCCACGAAGGCTTCCCTGAACACTGCCTGTGTGGCACAGCTGTCCCAGAACAGGGAGGTTCCGCTGGGCCTGCTTCCCCTTTCTCACGCTTATTGACGGAAATCTTGTAAGCTCCCTCCAACCCCCTTTCTAGACTGTAAGCCCCTTGAAGGGACTGACTCTATCTTGTAGTTGCATTCCCAGTATTGAGAGCTGTGCCTGCCACACACTAGTAGACACGTGATAAAGGTTTGTTGGATAAATGAATACAGAAAAGAACTCTGAGTTAGAGGTCCCCGGATTTGGTGTGACACGAGAAACAGTGAGAAGTCAGGCGCCTCCTTCCAAAAAGGTAGATTCCTGAAAACCTACCATCCACGATTTATCCTGTAAATGATTTATCGCCTTATTCCTGGGAGACTATTAATATGTAAATACTCTTGCAAGAGTTAACACAGTGAGTCACCAACCCTGACCTTGAATTAGTTTTTAGGTTCACACTGAGAGAACAGGGACGTGTGTAAGACCGCGAGAGACAGGTGGTAAGAGAAGGGCCAGGGAGCAGAAGGGGAGAGCGCTCGGATGTCTTGGGGATGCGGGGAAAGAACGAACGTGCATTCACCAGCTCCCTAGGTGTTTTCTAGCTCCAGCTCTTATTCTCCATCCACACACCCAGGATTCCCGCCCATTTCTTTTGCTTCCGGGAATTGAACAAAAGTGTCTTCTTGCACAGGTACAACAAATCTTGGCAAACGATGAGTGAAAGAATCCCACGTGGTGCTCTGATAAACCCACACTCATCCTCTCAAACTCACATGCCAATGTCCTTGTCCCATTCTGACCTGTGTGTGGTATTGTAGCTTCCTTGACTGTTTTGGAGTTATTCATCATTTGAATAACCCGGGAGGCACATCCTGTTTGGTTTTCGGTCGTGGCCTCTTCTCTTCGGCTCCCAGTGTCTCTCAACACCACTAATGCAACCCAAGCAGGCTGTCTTTTGCTCTCTGGAGATGCCACACGAGCACTGACCTGTATTTCTTTGTTGCTTCCTCAGCCCTGCTTTCTCAGTGCCCACCCAGGCTGGCACCTGGCTGCCAACTTTCCCCTCTAGGGGGCCACCCTCCTTCCCAGAATTACCACTCATCAACCTCATCATTCAGATCTGATCTAACATCTCATTATTGTGATTACACCACGTTTGTGTAGAGGGTCTTATTACCTCTGCACTTTCCTGAAGATAATACGATTCAGAATAATCAACTGAATGCATTCTTCCAGGGGTGGGAATGAAGGTTTTAATGCAACACAGATTGGGGACAGTGTTTTCTAGCATTATCCTATGCCTTAATTGTGTGCCTTTAAGAACAATAACATTTTTCATTAAAATACCTTTTCCCCAAAGAGTTGAAAGCTTTTGCACATAACCTATTTATGCATCCATGCGACAGCAAAGGAGGCAGATGATTATAAATATCCCGTAACAGCTACCTGAGTCATTAGGCTATACAGCTCCCCACTGCAAACCTTGCAAATGTACAGGTGTTAAATTAGCTGCAGAATGGCTCCCGGGTTGTCCTTTTAATACAAGAGAAATAGGAAGGATGAGTCCTCACTTCCACAGAAAAGCTCTTTTGTAATTTGCACTCAGACCCAAATGCAAACTCAACTTCCTCTGTATCTTATTAAACAGTGAAAGCACATAAGGCAAATGCCAATTTCTTTATGATCAGATCAACACATTACCCCACATAGCACAGCAAGTTAAAGTTACTGAACAGCTCAATGAATTGGTCAAAAAATTCCTAAATGAAGGAGAAATGCATTAGAATCCCCTCAAATTTCTTATATTTCAGTTTGTGCCCTGATTTTTCTCCCAGAATATAGGCCTGTTAGAGAGGAAAAATTATCCAAAAAAGGACAGATAAAAGAAGATAGAGCATCATATTGACAAAGAAATTAGGGAAGCATCCGAAGATGTCCCCACCCACAAAAATCTGCGAATGCTCTGAGTCAAAGCTGAGCATGGTACTTCGCAATGAAGCCTGTCAGCCAATAAATTCAGAAGTCTTGTCTGAATTTATTGGCAAAACAATAGCAAAAGCAAAGTTTAAAGATAATCCCTAGCAACGAAGGTACTTAGGCCAACCCACTTTTGTATTTAACGTGAAAATATAGAGCTCACTACTGTGTGACCACATGGTTATCAACACAGTGATATCAGCTTTCTCTCATCCTTAGTCCGCATTCTACTCTAATAAAATATACATGTACATTTAAATAAATTCCCTTCTATATGAGTATATTAATGCTGGTAACCTTATTCACATGATGGTAATGGCAGCCAAAAACCTATAACCTAATATTTTGAGGTAATTTATTCAGGTTCAGTAAAATGCCTTTGAACTTAAACACGTTTTCTTCAAGGAGGTTATGCAGTTCAGAGGATAGAATATGATCTGGATAATTATGCTGGAAATACAAAGGAAAAGAATTTTGGAGATTATTGTGACCTTTCTTTTACAAGTGGGAAATAAGATGAAGTCCAAATCTTCAGTACGATAATATTTACTCATCATATTAAATTCATATAACCATAAGCCTCTCCCTTGATTATAAATCCATCTGAGCCTGGGCCATCAGAGCCAAGGATTTCTTTCTTTTCTTACCTTGTTGACACTTTAGACTGAGATGTCACAGGCCCCTCTAATTCTTAAAGCTAGCACCAGAAACATGAATGGAAAAGAGCCAAGAAAATGGTTTTCTAGATCTACCAAACTTTTATTCCCCAATAATATTTGCCTTTGGGTAGTCTACATTTACTTGTATCCTACTTCCTTCTTCTAGTCACAACTCTCTACTTTAAAGATCTCAAATACATGAGGACAGTAACCCTCAAATTTCTTGGCAAAATGAATTACTGAAATTTTTAAAAACCTATAATTTTCTAGCCCTAACGAGGCCTCCAAGGAAGGGGCTGGGAACACAGATGATTCATAGACAACACTTTGGGTTTCCTCCAAAACATACATTTCTAAGAATAGCAACCAAATCCGACCAAACAAAAAACACCCAAGTAGATGAAAAATAAAGTGAATATGCGAGAGTAACCATTCATTGATTTAACTGATATTTATTGAGGGTCCTTTGTGCACCCAGTCACTTTCCTAGTCCCTGGACACTATTTGTACACTGTTTGCAAGGTCAACTGTCTGGTTTTAGAGAGTTCAATGGCTCAATTTCGTTAAGGTACTGATTTTTAAAATAGAGCATCACACTTTATTTCTAAAACAATCTTGGTGGTTAGCCACCATCATGGGTAACTATGATGAGTAATTAGAAGGTGCGGGAAGTACAGGTGGCTTTGGCAAGTCTTAGAGTGACACTGTCCTTCTAAACAATGACCCTTAGAGAGACATCTTTAAAGCACTTTGAAATTCACTTTTTATAATTGCTGCTTTCTCTTTACTCTGGAAATAATGGAAAGAGAATAATGTCCCTTTTCCCCATTCCCAACTTCAAACCTAATAACATAATATGAAAACATGGATGGAAATGGTCATGTTAAGATTAAAACTGGAGAAAATAAACAAGGAAAAGGGGTCTTTGAAATAAAATTTTTTGTGAATATCAGAGGGTAGACACAGAACTGAGGAATGGAAAATAGAAAGGTTTAAGAGAATATGAGGAAGAACCTTTAAGATCTTATTTTATGAAGGAACTGCCTGATCAGCAGAGACCAGGGAATCCCTATCAGTGTTTCTGTGGGCACCAGACTAAGGGTTTGGAAAGATTAGAGGCCAATACCAGGTTTTAAAGCCAGGACTCTCTTGATACTGTGATGTGCCTTGCAGCTTCCCTATAGAATCAGAAAGTTTAGTTTAGAAAGGTTCACTCCTCAGTTCATCCTTGAACTGGGTTTGCCTCTACAAACCAGGTGGATTACCACCAAATGAGTAAGACTCTCTTGGGGACAGGGATGGACACGGCAAGGTCTCGAAGAGAGAAAGTGAGTGGAGACAAGTGTGGGAGTGAGGCCAGTTCTCTGCTGCCATGTATCAGTGCTGCCTGCACCTTCTGGCTAAGGCATAGAAAGAAAATTAATGTGTCAAAGTTAAAAATAGACATAATTTAATTCAGGATTCCTAGGAATTCTCTGACAATTAGAACAGTTAGGTCCAATTCACTGAAGTAGGCTTTTATCAGGATTACAGAAATATGCTTTTGCTTTTAAAACTTCTACGCTATCATTATCAAAACGTCCACATGCCACGTCCCAGTCACAGAGCAACGGAAGGCCTGGCATAATTAAATAGATGGTGACTCTTGGAAAAAAGTAACCATGTACTCGTGCGTGCCATGTCAAGTTGTTTCAAAGGACCTCTCACGGACAGAGTGCTCAGTCTTCCCCAAGTAAACACCCAACAAAGAATCATTGAATGTATATATGTATTAAAACTGATGAATGCTTGCTATATGGCTCACACTTCTGTTCCAGAAATTCAAAGGGAGGTAAATCTACTGTCTCATGTATTTCTCAGAATAGCTTTATGGGGTAGATTCTGTGATGCTTCTCTTACTGGTAAGAAACTGAGGCTAGGGAACTTGTCCAGAGTAAGTGCCAGAAACAAGATTTAAACTCCTATCTGTCTAACCAAAAAATGGACTGACTGACCCCCAGACACGCCTCTTGCCCTAGCATTATTCTTTTTAAACATTTCGGGTGAGGACCATCAGCCCCTTTGTAGTATAAAGAGCTAGAGCTCAAGGGCACAGCAAAAAATGAATTCTGTGTAAATGATTTTGCCAGGTGGAGATGTGATAAATCCTTTTACATACATTAGCATTGTAAGTCCTGGATGTGCATAGAGTTTAATCATTGTTTTAAATGTGTCTCCGCACGTACGAGGCGAGGCGCTTTGACCAATACTCTGTTATTTTCTCATTAATAAAGTCCCAGTGTTTGACATCAGGCACTTGTTGCATAGTGATTTTCATGTTTAGAGAGCACAGAAAACCATTCTCTTGATGACCATGTTGTAATTCTCCTTCAAAATGTTTCCTTGGGATGTTGTTCAGATTGATTAAAGCTAATTTAGAGAAAAAAGGAGGCAAGCATCTTCAGTTCCCAAGCTAATTAGCTTCGCATAAAGTCTCTGTAATTGACATAAAATTTTGTAGCTGTAGTTCCTCGTTCGTATGATTATTCATGAAGTAGTACAGAGGCCGGAAGGAAGGGGGCAGGCACACCGAGTGGGCAGGTGAAAACGCACACGCATGCGCAGAGGCTGAGGGTGTGCTTCTGGCGTTATGCCGGTCCCAATAACAAGGTGGTTGCTAACTACTGTTTTGGCACAACCACATCAAATTTTTCCTCTCTCTGATTTGTTATCCAAAACAACTGAAACAACAACATATAAACGCAGAAAATACAAAACAAATGTTGGGGGGGGAAGGAAGGGGGAGGAGAGAGAGTATTCCGTATCCCTATGCAAACAACCCTGGATCCAACTGACACTTTCATACTTTCTTCTCTCCCATAACACTAACTGCAAAAGCTTAGGGCTGTACACCCAAATGTTCCCTAAATAAACCATAATTATTCCATGAATTTAGCTAAATGCTATATGACTGGGTACATTTTTAGTTTTATCTCTTCAAGACAGTGATAATCTTCTGTTCAACCTAGTATTGCACTAGTATTTGGAATTGACATCATATAAACAAAACTATAGACTTCTTCAGATTAAAGCCTATATTCCAATGGCTGAAATATTGATCTCAAATTTGTGATAAATAACTGAAGGAGATGGGGAAAGATTCTATCCAGGTGGCTCTTTGGTTAGTTTCTAAATATTCCCTCAAGCTCACTCAGTTTTATATTAGTGAAATTAAGATGACATGGTAAGCCTGCTATTGTGTAAAGGTATACAGAAAAAGTAAGTCTTACATTCTTAAAAAGGTTAAAACCATTAAGAACTCAAATAATTGTCAGAAAACCTAGTGTTTGACTCCATTGGCCTTTTGGACCATCAGTTCATGATGATAGTATGAAATTGTTTTATATTAATCCATTTTAGTTGCATTCATAAAGAAATCATGACCAATCTTATAGCTTGACTTTGTTCTTTGAGCAAAGGTGGACACTGAAAAGACATTGCCTTCCCTCCACCTTCAGGAAGTATGTGCTGTGGCTCTCAGCATGTGGTACTGGCTGCCAGCAAAGCATTTCTGGTAAACGCTCTTTATGCCCACTCAATTAAAGTGAATAGATATTTATTGAGCGCCTCTGAACCTAAGACAGTATTGCAGTAATGTAGTAATGCAGTCCCCACCTCACCACCCTGCAGACTCTCCAACTTTTCTTGTTTCAGAGCTCCATGCCCAGGGAATTCATTCCTAGAGTGGTGCTTTTCTGGTTCCTGTTGAACATTTATGAAATATTGACTACTCTTAATGCTCTACTGAATATACATGTACTCAATAATGGAAAATACGCCAAACAAAGGATCATTGCCCTCTAGACCTTAATTTCTAAAATACAAGCTTGGAATAGCTCGAATGTTCTTATGGAAAGAAATAGCATGTATCTTTTTACAGGAGCTTATTTTTATAAAGAAGACTTGATATGCAATGCAATATCTTGATCGTTTTGATAATCTGTCTTTTTTATGAGGAAATGTTCGCAACATTTCCTTTTGCAAGGTCTTATGTATAAATACCAATAATAAGATGTGAAAACCAAGCATTAGTAAGCATTTAGTATTTGTTAATTTAGTATTTGTTAATTAGTAAGTATTTAGTAGTGTACATTAATCCATGTCCAAAAAAACTCAACAAAGATAAGGTGGTTAGTAATGAGTATTATTACAAACTATTCCCTCCAAAATATGATGAAAACCCATTGAAGAAGTACCAAGACAGTATCTTCAAGTTCTAATTTCTGTTATTCACTGTTGTCACAGTCATAGGACGTGACTGATATAAAATCCAGGCAGGTTCAGTCTACTTTCTAAGCAATTTCATTGAAAATGTCAGATATATTTGGTCAATGGGGACATATAACAAAAAAAATCAATATTTTCATAAGTCTATAGAGTCAAAAAATCTAATTTGTTCTAGCTATTAGCATTTGCACACTTTTATTTTTTTAAAAAGAGGATTGACAAATATTTCCCAATAAAGCCTTATGCAATTATTATGTTTTACTGATGCATATACTAAAACACATAAAATTTTTTTGGAGTTCCACATTGGTCTAAGCTCATTGATTTGTTCATTCTGTTTTCCTTTCTTTTAACTGAGATTCCCTTTTAGATTCTACTGCAGTGAGCTAAAGCAGTTAAAAAAAAATTTAAAAAGAGCACCAAAAAATATTGGCTTTAAACACAAAGGTAGAAACGTTATCATTCATGAGAGATAGCTGCAGCTGAATACACTGGCATTGTGGGTGACACGGAAAAGATCCTTGAGAGCCAGAGAAGGAACAGAAAAAAGGGAATGTAAAAATAATCTGGGTTATATTTTAAAACAAGCTTCATTTTTACAGTTTTTTTTTTGGCTGGGGCCGGGTTTGAACCTGCCACCTCCGGTATATAGGGCCAGCACCCTACTCCTGTGAGCCACAGGCGCCACCCCAAGCTTCATTTTTAGATGAAGAAAATACTCTGGTAAAGAAGGACACAAACTGTTTTGATGCAATTCTGTAAAATCATGTGTTTAGCACTTAGATTAGGAATTCTAAAACCAAAGATGTCCTGAAGTTTAATTCCAGGCCAGCCAGCCATTAGACATTACAATTTGGGCCCTGTTCCCTGAGAGATCTACCTTCAATCCCTGTAATATTTGAGCTCAGCCCTTTCACTTCATCTGGGCAAATAGGAGCAACACTTCTTTCTTTCTCAGTTATACACGGGAAGACATCTATTTCCTCCCTAAAATCCCTCTTCACTAATGTCGGTCTAAACAAATTACTCTGCACACTCACAAGGTCACAACAGCATCATTTCCATGTGATCTCTGTAACAGACCCTCCTGACGCTACTCACCCTAAAGTTTCTTTATTATTGAACAGGACTGTATAACTGGAGTTTATTCTTTAAATGTAAAGAAAGACAAGCTGGGTATGGTAGCTCATGCTTATAATTTTAGTGGTTTGGGAAGCCAAGGCGGGAGGATCACTTGAGGCCAAGAGTTTAAGATCAGTCTGGGCTACATAGCAAGACCCCATCTCTCTCTTAAATTTTTTTTTTTTAATTTAAAAAGTTATTAAAAAAATTTTTTTTTTAATTTAAAAAGGCATGGTGGCATGCACCTGTAGTCTACCTACTCTGTAAGTTGAAGTGGGACAATCACCTGAACCCCATCGTTTGAGGTTACAGTGAGCCATGATTGTGCCATTGCACTCTAGCCTGATAACTAAGGGAGACCCTGTCTCAAACAAACAAACAAAACCCCAAAAGACACTATCCAACTCAGTGAGCATGAAAAACACAACAGCATAAGAGAGATCAGCAGAAACCCCAGCAAGCCCGTCACTCTGTGCCCCTCATCTTCACCCTCCTTTTCTGAAATTCATCTATTTTTTAACAAGTTTAGAAAAGTAAAAATCAGTCAAATTCAACATATTTATTGAACATCTACTTTAATGTTTGGTGTTCTTTTAGGTATCATGGTAGATTAAAAAAATAACACAATTTAGGCTGGGCCAAGAGTTCTAGGAGCTGTGGTGGCACCACTGCACTCCAGCCTGGGTGACACAGAGAGAAAGAGAGAGACTCTGTCTTTAGACAAAAACATAAACAAAATTTGTTTTGGATTCCGTTTTTAAGTAGCATATCTATTATTTCATATTTGGTATAAAACAAGAATCAGGAAGTTAAAACTAGGATTACGTTACACTCACTACTACCATACACTCTCTTTTTCATACACACACAGTTAATTGTTAACACAATAGTTCTCATCAGATTATGAAATATAATCGTGTTTGGCAAAAAATGATTATGAATAATTTAACGTAACTATTTGAGGCCCTCAAAGTAACATTCTTTTTACTGTGTTTTCCAAAGCTCTTAGTAAGCTAATTAAGCTTTATGGAAAAGCCCCCATCACATCTCCTATTATGGATTTTATGGTGCGTTTTATGGCAACACTTTTTCCCCTTTATTATCTAGCATTTGACTGTTTTTTTTTCCCCGCTAATACTTTACTACCAAGACAGGAAATCAAGTTGATAATGTCCCGTGGATCATAACAAGTTCATCTATTTGTACTGGTAAAAGATCTGTGCTAACAGCGAGGGCCACCAGAGCACAACATGTCAGACGGCCGACTGGTCCCAAGACAGCAGGCAACATACAACAAAAAAGAGATGCTCGCGATCTTTCCGGCGACAACAGGCTGCAGCAACAGCTTCCCAGCTGAGTGACACCAAGCCCGTAATGGGAACATCACTCGTTTAGGTAGGCACATATGAAATATTAATATCCTGGACTGTCTGCATTTGCATAGGAATAATAAGTTCATCTTCCTGGCTTGTTCTGGCCTCAATTAGCAATTCTGTTGTCACACCTGAGATTTGGGGAAGGAAGGAAAGAGAAGGCTGGAGAAAATTTCCCCGTGGAAACAGCAACACTAATGGAGCTTATCACGCCCATCATTAATTTAATCAAAAACCTCAAGGCAGAGGGCTAGAGCAATCTGTTAAGAAAACAATTTCTAAAATGAGAATGCTTCCCATTTCAATTAAGGTCTTGTTTGCTTTTTTTTTTTCTTCTTTGAGACTTTTTTCCACCTCTGTTCTCCTCCTCACCTCCCATTCCCGCCACTGATTAGCTCTGCAATCAGCGGGCTGTGTTTCTACAAAAAAATGTCTTCTTACAAGCTGACGATTTTGCAGCAACATCCCTCTCCTCTCGCCTTCTTAACCGACTTCTTTTTAATGACATCTCAATTAGTTCAGACGCATTGTGCCAGAGATCAAGTCCCCGTATCTCAAAGAGGGCATGTTCCACAGAGAATGGAGTCTGCCGTTGGTGTGCAGGTTAACGCACTGTCCTCAAATCCTGCTGCCTTCTGTGCGTGTTTGCACACACACGTGCATGTAGGTGTGTCTCCTCTTCCAGATGCAAAGAAATACGCCAAACGAAAAAGACAAGGACCCCGAGGAAGGCCACTGGAAGGAGAATTCTTCAAAATGTCATTCCAAAGAAAACTATAGGCAAGATGCGTCACCTACAAAAATGTCAGTTGACGATTTCAGAATTTTCAGTGTGTTGATTTTTGGAAGCTCAGGAATAGCATTATTGTTAAACATCCAGGGTGGGCGTGAAGTTCACGTGCAACTTAAAATAGTTTAACATAGTAAATTGTACATGAACTTTATGGTCATCCTGTATATAAAGTGGTGATGGTCTCTGCTCAACAATGGCTCCTTCCTGTCACCGCAGGGAACACCTTTATTCATGCAGACCAAGCCCCTGACAAGCCTCACTGCCACTCTCTATATGAAACGATGCATCTTTTTCCTGAGCCAAAAATCATGTGCGTATCCCGACAGGTGTTTCTCCTTGGGAGTTGGTGGAAATTAAAAGTGCATGTCAGGCCGCTATGGCAGGAAAAGCGCAGCACTTTGGCTGTGGCGCCCAGAACGCACGGGTCCTGCCCACTACCTGTGTCCACGGCCGGCTCTTCCCTGTGGATGTTTCTGCCCAGAAGGAGGAAGGGAATGCCCACTCGCGCTGCACCTGTCCCAAAGGCAGTTACACTTGGTAATTTTAAATAACTGCAAAGAACACCAGGGAATTATGAGGTCATAAAATTGCACGTAAAGGATTCTGTCCATGGACCACTTCAAGACCTGCAAAAGTTGACACAATAAAGTACATTTATCAGATAGAAAAAGTTCCTTTTATATTGTTGTTTATCATTCAAATAAATGCATTTTGAGATTTTTTTCTTTCAGTATTTAAAATACGTTTGGAAATTGAGAGACATAAATCACAAATAAAATATATTTTTTTAGTGATTTGGGTGGAATGTCTTTTCATACCGAGTAGACTTCCAAAGGCATAAGTGACTAAATTTTCTTCTCCCAAAATACAGACTCTATCTGTGCCCACGCCTGCTCACACCACAAAGGGGTTCTTATAAATGTGAATATTTGGGTTGGCGGTATTGAGGGCCAGGCTCTAGTAGCACCAGTGTAATATCCTCTATTATCTCTTTAATTTTCTAAAATAAAGTACACGAACAACAGTGAAGCAAGCATATTGATATAGGTATTATTGTTTCTAAAATTAATAGAAATATGCTTATGATCCAAGCTAAGTCTTAACATGAACAACTGTATAACACAATTAACCAGTTTCTAACACCGTTAAATTCTAAATATAAAGGCCAGCATTCATTCACATGTAAAAAAACTGTCAGCCTTTAATTGGGGGGAAATTATAAAAGGTTCTATTTTTTTCTCTCTCTGATTCATGAAAGTTTTAGTAAATCATAATGAAGGATGACAAGTCCTGGGGGCTACTTCTGAGTGCTGAGATAACATTAAAATAAATAAATAAATAAATAAATAAATAAATAAATAAATAAATAAACTGGAATAGCCCTTAACACCCCTCCTCAGCCCCTACCTGTATATATAGAGAGAAATCTCCATGAAAGCCAAAGTGGAAATACAACTTGTATAAAAGCAGGTCATACAGATTTATCACATAGTTAGACATTGTGCTCACTACTTTATATGCAGTAAATGCTCGATCTTCTCAGGAACTTCATGGGGATGGTAAACGTTTTATAAATGGCCTATTTCTATATAACAGGCTTTTGGATATTTTTTATAGATGAGGAAACTGAGGCACAGAAAAGGACAGAAACGGTATAAGTGTTTGAACTGGGATTTCAACCAGTGAACTCTTGTCTCTCTATAAGAAGCCAAAGGACTGGACGAGGTTTCAGGAAATTTGAGTCAGCTGTACTCTTGCCCATTAAAATGACTTTCCAGACCTCCACTTTTTAATCTCAAGAATGTCTCTGTCACTGGACTGTTCACTTGTCGCTTTTCAACTCCAATCTGCATTATGTTTCAAATTGTAAATTGCCTTTTCCCTACCTAAAAGGTCAATGTTAAAAGGCTTTTGAGATTACCGAAGGCAGGCATTGCCCTCAAATAAGGAATTCTCTTCTATAATATCTAATTTACAGTGATTTTCTACATGAATTTGTCTGATGAAGAGAACAACTCATAAGTCATAGGTCATGAGACACCGTTAGAAGTTTAATTGTTGGAAATATCTTCTTTTTGTTAACTTTTATGTATATCTGGCCATAAAGCCTAAATAATTGATTTGCTCATATGTTGTATCTTGTACATAATGACTTCCTATAAACACAAATAAAACAGGATTATATAAATTTTTGAAAAATATGAGACTCATACAAATAAATAAAATCCTATAATTCAAACACCCAAAGACATCAATTAAAAAAGATTTCTGAATATTTTAATACATAGACTTCCACTTTAAAAATAAAACTTTGATCTAGTGATCTTTCATTCAACATTATATTGTGAACATTTATCCAGGCTATAAACTATTGCTGTTGAATGTGACTTTCATAATTTCTTTAGCTTTTCTATTTTTAATTTTTTATTATAAGTTCTAAGAATTTTTGAATAATTCAGATATTCCTAATGACCATGAGCACTTCCTTTCAGAGCTTTCCTCATTTAGTACCATTCTTAGCACCACAAGAAGTTAAATGCAGACATGCCTCATTTCATTGTCCTTCCATTTACTGTGCTTTGCAGACAGTGCATTTCTTACAAATTGAAGGTTTGGGGCAACCCCACGTCATGCAAGTCCATTGGCGCCATTTTCCCAACATCATGTGTTCACTTCATGTCTCTCTGCCACATTTGTGTAATTCATGCAATATTTCAAACTTTTACGTTATTATTATATTCATTATGGTGATTTGTGATCAGTGATCTTTGATCTTATTATTTAGATTGTTTGGGGGCACCATGAACTACACCTGTGTAAGACAGCAAACAGAATCTGTAAATGTTGAGTGTGTTCTAACTGTTCTCCTGAATGGCTTTTCCTCATCTTTCTTCTATTTCCTAAGACACAACAATATTGAAAGTAGGCCCATCCATAACCCTACAATAGCCTGTAAGTGTTCAAGTGAAAGAGTGAGTCACACGTCTTTCACTTTAACTGAAAAGCTACAAACAGTTAGGTTTAGCACGGAAGGCATGGAAAATCCAAGACAGGTTTAAATCTAGGCTTCTGTGTTAAACCATTAGCCAAGTTGTGAATGCAAAGGAAAAGTTCTTGAAGGGAATGAAAAGTGGTACTCCAGTGAGCATGTGAATGATAAAAAAGTGCCACAGCTTTACTGCTGATCTGGAAAAAGTCTGAGAGGTTGTGTAGAATATCAAACCAGTCACAACATGCCTTAAGGCAAGATCTAATTCAGAAAAAGAGGTACGGGCTCTCTTCCATTCTTTGAAGACTGAGAGAGTTGGGGAAGCTACAGAAGAAAACCTGGAGGCTAGCAGAGGTTAGTTCATGAGGTTTAAGGAGGAAAGAAACTGTCTCAATAACATAAAAGTGGAAGGAGAGGTAAGTGTTGCTGTCGAAGCTGCATCGATTTATCCAGGAGATCTTGCAAAGATCATTGATGAATATGATAGCACTAAACAACAAATTTTCAGTGTAGGCGAAAGAGCCTTCTGTTGGGAGATGTCGTCTAGGACTTCCATAGCTGGGGAAGAGAAGTCTTCCTCATGGATGACTTTGAGAGTTTCAGGATTTCAGTGAAGGAAGGAACTAATGAGGTGGAAGAAACAGTTAGAGGACTAGAGTTACAAGTGGAGCTGGAAGATGTGACTGAACAGCTACAATTTCATGATCAAATGGATGAGCACTCATATTGTGCTTCTTATAGATAAGCAAAAGAGTGTTTTCTTGAGATGGAATCTGTTCTGGTGAATATTCTGTGAACATTGTTGAAAAGACAACACAACATTTTGAATATTAATTACACAAACTTAGTTGATAGAGCCATGTTGAGTTTGAGAGAATTTGATCCAATTTTGAAAGAAGTGTACTGGGGGGTAAAATGCTATCAAACATCACATGTTACAGAGCAATCTTCTATGGGAGGAAGAGTCGACTGATGTGGCAAACGTCATTGCTGTCTTATTTTAAGAACATGCCAGAGCCACCCTAATAGCAGAGCCGAAAACGCAGAAAATACAAAACAAATGTTGGGGAGGGGGAGGGATCCTCCACCAGCAAAAGGATTCTGACTCGCTGAAGGCTGAGATGATCGTTAGCATTTTTTAGCAATAAAATATTTTAAATTAAGGCATGCACACCATTTATTTAGATATAATGTTACTGTATACTTAATAGACTGCAGGATAGCATAACTATAACTTTTATATGCATTGGGAAACCCCCAAATTCTAATTCACTGCATTGTATATTTGCTTTGTTGTGGTGGTCTAGAACCAAACCTACAATGTCTTTAAGGCATGCCTGTATTTGCTTCTATTTCTTCTGCAATTTTTATGGTTTCTTCATGTTTTCCTACACCTCTCTAATACATCTGTCATTTATTCTAATATGTGCCTTGAGGAACTACAAAATGTCTGAAACCTCACACATGATATTTGTCTATACAATAGGCTTTCACATATTTGCAATCTGTCATTTCTTTTCTATCCAAATCACCAGGTTTTGTTTCTCTATGTTTACCACGAATGCTTCCTTTAAAGTTTTCTTTCTTTTTAAAGGGGTTTGAAAAGTAATCTCCTCCGTATGTTTTCAAATTTGCCATTTTTATCTAAGAGTATGACATTCACAATTGGACAGGATTTTAAAAATTTGGAGAAGGCACCCATGCCTCTTAGAGTACAAAGTTAAATTTCTGTAAATGCAACACACATTAAATTAGGTCGTTGGCCGCCACAGCTTAACCTTGGCACATATTCAACTGAGACTTAACTAAAATCTCCTAGATCTTTTTCACAGGAACCCATACTGTCAAGCTCTGCTTTCTGAAAATCCTGGCAATTAATCTGCAACCCTTTCATCTTCATGGCAGTATAGATGCATTTGATAGACATTTTGTCTTCAAATGGTGATTGTGTTTTTTTCATTTCAATAAGATTATGTAATTAGCCAGAAACATAGAAGGGGGCTCCCTGTCTAGGACAGGAGTGATGATGTGGAGTGTACAGATGCTGGAATCCCCATTCAGTAATCCTTCCCTACAAACACTCTCACTGTGGCACGGGACATGCCATGTGAGCGAGCAATGCCTTCGTTTCAAACACCAACCTATGGAAGGATAATGATGATTGCATGGAATATCGAGAAACAAACTTAAAACTCCCCAGAATAAAAAGAGAGTTTCAGGCACCAAAAGAACTGAGCAGACCACTTTTTTGCAAAGCCCTTTGTGATCTTCTTAAGCCCATCTATTCAGAGTAAAGGTCAAGTGTGTGCAAACCCAGCAATTCTGTTTTCCCACAAAGCTGTTTCAGTTTTCTGTCTGCTGACAGCCCTGTGACTAGGAGTCTATTATCTCCCACTCGGCCTCCAGCACCACCCAGATCCTTAACTGGAACCCACTAAACAGCTCCTTTCTTTCATGGGTTGACTTTCAGCGTCTTGTAAGGCTTCGTGTTATACATCTAAAAGCTTTCTCCTCTTGCTCTGTTTGTTTAAGGAGGGCAATTTGAGAAAGCAGAGCCCATCCTAAACAAGCCTTTCACTACTGGGTAGACCGAACGCAAGCAGATTTGCTAGTCAAGGCCCCTTCTAGCTCATTAGGTGGCACTTTAAAAGCAGCATTTAGATGATGTGTCTGAAACTGTCTTCAAAGACTGTCTGAAGGATTTGATTTCTACTTGCTGCTGGAGCATTTGACATCTCACCTTTAAGTAATACTTAGTGATTCTTTTTCTTTTTTTCTTTAAAAAAAAAAAGGCAAACTGGAGTTTACTGTCTCATCAGACAGACTACACATTGTGTCTGTACCATATCAAGAAGCAGCCCCGGAGTCAAAGCTTTTTCTTGCCCTAGGACCCATTTAGGGTGGTAGCTGTTTTCTCACTCAGATCTTAATTCTCATCTAGAAATCAAATACAAGGAAATCAAATCTAGTTGTTCTAAGCTGACAGCTATTTGGCAATCAAAAAATCAAATCCTTCCACTTTCAAAGTTAAGTGGAGAAAAAGAAGAGGAAAAAAAAGTTTCTTCCTGGCAAGCTGTAAGCTTTCCATTTAGAGGTGTTTGTATACTGCCGTGCATCAGAGTGGGGCCAAAGAAGCCTCGTTCACAGCACTGCAGTCAACACATCAAATTTAAGCTCAAGTTAGTCATTTTCTTCCATTTCTAACATTTCAATACATATTTTCTTGGCATTTATGCCTGGCAATTCTTGACACGTAAGCACATACTTCAGTACATCCACACATATCCTTAACCAGGAAGAGAAAAACTTGCTGAAAAACAAACCAAACTATCAGGGCTTGCAAAGGCCTGGGGGAACCTCAGAAGGATATTACTGAGTGAGACAAGCCAACCTGAAAAGGCGACATACTGTACGATGCCAGCCACAAGACATCCAGGTCAAGGACAAACCATGGAGACAGTGGGAAGTCAGGGGTTGCAGGGAGACAGGGACGAACGGAGGGGCACAGAGGATGTTCAGGGCAGGGGACACTCTGTGTGACAGGACAGTGGTGGATACCTGTTGCTGTACATTGCACGTGACGCCAAGTGTCAACCCTAAAACAAACTGAACTCCAACTGGTGAGTAGGCTCACCAACTCTAATAATTGTACATCTGGCAGAAGCTGCTGCTGCTGGAGAAAGCGATGCGTGTGTGCAGAGGGACAGCAGGTGAGCGACACTCTACACCTTCCCCTAACCGTGCTCTAAACTGAAAGCTGCTTGAAAAATAGAAAAAAAAAAAGAAAAGCCTTTAGGCCAGACACCTGGCTCAATCCTGTAATCCCAGCATTTTGAGAGACCAAGCTGGGAGTTTTGCTTAAACCCAGGAGTTCAAGACAAGTCTGGACAACACAGTAAGTCTCCTGTCTTTACAACAAAAAATGATAAATGCTTGGTGTCATGGCACGTGCCTAGAGCCCCAGCAACTTGGGAGGCTGAGGCAGGAGGATTACTGGATCCCTTGAACTCAGGCCTTCCAGATTATAGCCAGCTATGATTGAGGCACCTCACTCTAGCCTAGGTGACAGAGACCCCCATCTAAAACAAAACAAAACAAAAAGGAAAAGAACAGAAAGAAAAAGCCTTTAAAAGGGTGGCACCTGTGGCTCAAGGAGTAGAGTGCCGGCTCCATATCCCGTGGCCATATCCCGTGGGTGGTGGGTTTGGGCCTGGCCCTAGCCAAACTGCAAAAAAGAAGCCTTTAAAAATTTTCAGTTTGAAGTTTAACATGAATTTTAATATTAATTTGCAGGACGAGATTGGGATAGTTTCTTATTTATTTAAATTTCATGATAAAAGGGATTCAAAGTAAATGATAAAAGAATCCCTAATTTACCCTTCAGTTACCTATGAGGAAAAAATACTCTTAAAAATCCAGGCCACAAAATCTACATGACAGAATTTTAGCCGATGATTCCCTTTTATTTTTGTCACATGACACGGGTTTTCCTACAGGGCTATTGTTCCTTTCCTCATAGGTAAGACTCAAAGCCAGGAAAGAGAACAGTGGTCTCCAAAAAATACAGTGTATACCTTGTCCGCGGAGGTTGGTTCTCCTCCTGTACAGGTTCCTGGCCCCCTTATTTACCCTCCGTGATCCTTTACAGTGATGGTATAAGCAGAGTTTTAAAAAAAAGTATCCAGGCGGCATCTATGGCTCAGTGGGTAGGACACTGTCCCTATGTGCCAAGGGTGGCGGGTTCAAACCCGGCCCTGGCCAAACTGCAACAACAACAATAACAAATTGCCAGGCATTGTGGTGGGCGCCTGTAGTCCCAGCTACTTGGGAGGCTGAGGCAAGAGGATTGCCTAAGTCCAAAAGTTGGAGGTTGCTGTGAGCTGTGATGTCACAGCACTCTACGGAGGGTGACAAATTGAGACGCTGTCTCAAAAAGAAAAAAAAATGTATCCAAAGATCAGATCACTTCAAAGGCTCAGACTTCTCTGTCCCTCCATGGTCCTTCTGAATCCAAATCTCTGGAAGCTGGGTGAGAAAACTGCCCTTTCCGTAAGCTTCCTATGCATTGTTTAGAAGCGTAGAAGCACCAACAGAAGCTACTTTTTCTTCTTTAAAATATCAAGAGAATCTGGGCGGTGCCTGTGGCTCATCCAGTAGGGCACCGGCCCCATATACCGAAGGTGACGGGTTCAAACCCGGCCTTGGCCAAACTGCAAAACAGAAAAATAGCCGGGCGTTGTGGCAGGTGCCTGTAGTCCCAGCTACTTGGGAGGTTGAGGCAAGAGAATCGCCTAAGCCCAGGAGTTGGACGTTGCTGTGAGCTGTGAGCTGTGTGACACCTCAGCACACTACCAAGGGCAATAAAGTTAGACTCTGTCTCTACAAAAAAAAAAAAAAAAAAAAAAATCGAGAGAATCAGGGGTAAAGACTCAACAAGATAACAGTATTTTAAAAGTGGGATATTGCCTTTATGGAGTTTGAAGCACTTACCTGTCTAAAAGTCAAAATTCTCTGGATGCTTCTCCTTTTCTAGTCCAGAAAAATGAAACCAGGCCCTCCACAGGTCAATTCCACAAGAAATAGACCAATGACCCCTCTAAAAAATACTGGAGGAAAAGCGTATGGTGTGTGTGTTCAAGGGAAGTACTTTTAAAAGAGACATTTTAATTAACCTCCATTTAGTAGACAATGCTGAAACACAGGGGACTTACGGCATTCCTGACCTATAGCTTTTTGGTGATAATGATGATGATAAATGAGGTGACATTCTCCAGTCTAGAAATACTTGCCCCAGGCACGATTTCTGAACAACTTGCTCCCCTCTTTTCTCAGTGCCCCGTATCAAGCACTAATGATGTCAAGCACAAGAAGAGAAAAAGCGAGATAACCAAAGGAAAAAGATGCAAGAAGAAATAAATGTGAAGTTACACAGCTCTGGAGACATTTTTTTTTTTTTTTAAATCCAATTCCAATGAAGATAAGACTATCAGCCGTTTCTCCCAGACTCCGGCCGTCTGCTCTCATTATAAAAGTCTCCTTTCATCATTCCCACGCTACCCCTGCTCCGAGCGCCGTTGCTAGTGCCAACAATCGGCTAATTATTTTCTGTATAACGGAGAGAATAAAAATAAGTCCCTCTGTAAAACCCTGAGACATATTTTATTTTTAAAATGTCTGATGGCTTCTCAGAAAAAGAGGGATAACCATATCATTTCCTAAATGGTAAAGCATTTCTTTATGCGAGGCAAAAACATTGATTTTGGCATTTTGCCTACGCCAAGAAAATCAGTGCTTTGAAGGCACTGAGCAACCGACTACTTACACAGAGCCTGTTATAATCCCGCACCCCCTACCTTCTTGGAAAAGCAGAATTCACAGTGGTTGGTCAGAACCCTGTTTGGGGCTGGAATAGGCTAAGACCAGTCAGAAGTTTCTAGAGCCAATTAAATAACCCTGATTTACTGACTTAATAAAGAAACTCTGTCTTCTGACCTCCAAGGGTCAATAAGAACAAACATCGGTAAAAGGGAAATGTTTTCATTGAAAACACCCGGAGATCAAGCCCTAGGTTTCTAGCGTGATTCTGTGATGCACTAATTTATCAGCGAAATGCTCGTGGTGGGTAACAACTCATCGAGGAAAAGAGCAATCTGTTTCACAGCCTTCACACTATGCTACTGAAACTTACAGAAACAGGTTAGAAGCTAAACCACCGAATATGCCAACACTCTCGGGTACCCTTAGCTCACTTTCAAACGAACAATGGTTCTTTCCTTTACGTCATTTAAGTCAACCACAAACCTGAAAGGAAATTTTTTTTAAAGTAGAATTTTCTGCTGATAGCTGATCATGCTAATAGGCAGCAGTATGTTCACTTCCTTTCCGCTACGCCGACAGGGATGGGTGGACGTGTGAAGGCCGATGACTTCTAGTCTTTACATTTTTGTCTTTATACCTTTTTTCTTTTTTTGAAGCTATCGCCCTGGGTAGAGTGCGGTGGCATCACAGCTCACAGCAACCTCCAATTCTTGGGTTTTAAGCGATTCTCTTGCCACAGCCTCCCAAGTAGCTGGACTACAGGCATCCACCACAACCCCTAGCCATTTTTTGGTTATAGTTGTCATTGTTGTTTGGCAGGCCCGGGCTGGATTCAAACCCACCAGCTCTGGTGTATGTGGCTGGCACCTTAGCTGCTTGAGCTACAGGCACCGAGCCGTTTTTATACTTACTTAAAGCAATTCCTTGTCAAAAGCTTTGATATTTTAAGTAATGTCAAATGTTGCAAATTTGATGTGATTTTTAAAGCCATGGGATATGATTATAATTTAATAAGCAGGTATCAATTCAAAAGTCTCAGAGCATGAAACAAATGGTAATATGCTAGAATAATCCCAATTTTAGTGGTGGGATTTTGTGTGATTATTATATCTCTTATTTTAATTTTTCAGAATTTATTTTTTCCAGCATTTTGTTATGAGTATTTTCAAACTTACAGAGTTGAAGGAATTTTACAGTGAACATCTTTGTATCTACCCCTGATTTTCTTAGTAACTTTACTGTGCCTGCTCTCTCACATTTCTATACATCCATTCATTCCTCTATCATTCTTTTTTTTTTTTTTTGATGCATTTCAAGTTAAATTACTGGCCCAAGACCCTTGCTCCCTAAATACATAAACATGCATATCATCAACCAGAGTTCAAGTATTTGCTTAGTATGTTTTTCCACAAAATAGAATCCGCAATAGACCCTCCGTAGTTGACCACCTCCCTACAGTGACCACCTCCTTAAGTTGATCTAATTTTCATAGACCAGACATGCACCATAGGTATGCATCAGCAGAACAGGCCCAGTTCCTTATGTTGACCAGTCTGTTACAGTCCCTTGAGTGTGAGAACTTACAGAGGTTCTACTGTATTGAGTTTAAATTTGTGGAGTTAGACAAATGTGTGTAACCTTATCCTGATTAAAATCCAAATCTCCTACCTGGTATGATCTGGCTTCAGCCCATTTTTCTACCCACAACTCTAGTCCATCGTGCCCAGCTCACTGATCTCCAGTGACACCAGCCTTTGTTTGCTCACATGTGCTGAACTGCTGTTGCCTTCACAGCCTGTGCACAGGTTACTCCGTCTTCTTTCACCCTCGTCATCTTTGATCATCACTTTTAAATATCAGTTGCCTGCCCATGTAGATTGTGTCTTCCCAGGGATGTTCTGTAACTGTTCTCATCAAAACTTGAATTATCCACTTGTCTGTTTCCTTTATTTAACATCTGTGTACTTTGAGGCTCTGTAAGTTCCCTGATCATAGGGTCTATATATTTCTAATCCACTTGTTCAACTACATGCTGAAACATAAGAGGCATACAGCAGATAACTGTTGACCAAATTACAGCCCTCTTTAATCTCTTTTTCTTGGACTTGAATGCACTGTATTATTTCATAACTAATTTGTATATTTATCTATTATCACTTCATGTAGACAGTAAGTTTTTGCATTCCATTGCTTATTCATTCTTTCAACCATGTTTGTTAAACTTCTACTCTGCACCAATTACCTAAGCACTGGCAGATTTAATTTTGAATGAAACAGAAATGCTTCTGTTCTCATCCCATGACAGGAAACAGGAAAGAGATAAACTTGATACAGGCTGAAAAGTGCTTTGGAAATTCAAAAAAGGGAACCTTACTTGGATCAGAAAGACATGCCATTGAAAGTGGCCTCTAAGCTGAGGCTTGGAATAGATCCTAGCCTGACTCTACTTCCTTTACACACTAAATTCAGACCACCTTCTCTCTCATGTGTGAACTCCTTTCCCCTTTTATCAACATGGACTGTGGAACATTTTTCCCTACCTGGTGAAAGAGCTGGTAATAATAACATGTCAGAGTGACTCTGGCTTGGTTTCTAGCAAGTAAAATCCAGGAAAAGTTCAAAGCTATGACTATATTATCTTTCTCCCCATTGGTCTTCTTCTCAAATATCCCACAGTGACTATGAAGTTTCAGCTCAAAGAACTTCCTATTTCTCTACTGTGTGCACAGGAGTCTAGCCCCAGAATATGAAAGCCCAGCAGTGCAAGGGCACAGAAGCTGCAGTCTGTCAAAGCCCATTCCCTACCAATATTTGTTACCTTCTCTCAGAGTACAGCAACACATCAAAGGAGATTTTTGCTCTTGCAGAAAAATGTACAACAGGAAATAGCATAGGTGAATGAATTTTGCAAGTCCCACACTTTCACTTGCTCCTTTAAATTAATTCATTCATTAAAATGAGCAGAGTCCCAGGGCTGCTTGTGGTGACTGGTTAGTAAGCACAAATTCCAGAGCAGAGTAGAAGAAAACAGAAAAATGAAAATGTTTTTAAAGTTCCATGATTACTCAGTGGCCTTCCCAATTCTCATATCTCTTCCAGGTAAGATGCTACTTCTCAATACAAAACTGGATTTTAATGAGGGATTCGATTTACACAGAGGGGCTGAAGTTCAATTTGGCCTAACAGTAGATAGAAAAATCAGAATGCTACCATTTAATTGTCCTGATGGTAGTGACATTATTAAATAGTCACCTCTTTTTACCCTAGCCAGGCTCATCATCTTTCATTAGAAAGTTAGTTTATCCAGCTTTCTAATTGATTTCTCATTTTGAAAATATGAATTACCCACAGAGAATAATTTTGCATGACACAAATTTCTCATCTAATTCTGCATTGTTTTGCTTGTGCGGAATGACAGATGACCATAGAAAACTGCACCTCACTGAGCTGAGCTGTACAGGAATACCCAAAATGCAAGTGCGACCTCTACCCCCACCCCCACATCTGCAAACTGTCTTAGCTTGCCTGGTGTGTTAGGAGCCACGTCCATCCCCCGTCTGGCCATACAAGTTTCTGTAAGATTTCTGATATCCTTCCTTCCACCTCTTCACACTCACTCTCAAGCTGCAACTCATCCAACACCCTCTTCCATACAAACTCTAGGTCTCTTTCAAAATGAAGTCCATATTTATTTTAGCATATTCATATATCTTAATCATTTACATGTATAAAACTGTTCTATCTTTTTAAAATTAGGTATTTATCTTTGTGTGTGTGTGAACGTGTCTAATTCAATTTTGACTGTTTTATCCCAATTTTATTTTCTCCAAAAACTCTTGTGATTCTTGTTTCATAATTTTGTACTGTGAGATGAATTAGGAACATTTATGGTGTGATACAGCAAACTGATCAACAAGTTCTCCTTGCTGTTTGTATGATTTCTATGAAACCCTTCTCCTCAATTTAACAGTGCCCTATAATAGAAACGTACACTTACATTATAAAAATTTTTATTCCAATCATCTCCTAAGATTACTCATTTGCAAAGTGAGTAATAACTGGAGAAATAAGAAATTATAATTTCTCTGATGGAAAAATAATTCCCAAGAGGAAATGGCTCACTGCTGCAACCATTAACAAGTAATTAACCCGCAGTGTACTTTTGTAAAATGGAGACAATGCCCTTTTATTATATAACATGTAGTCTCTTCAAAAACTCAAATTACTTTCTGGGATGTGGTCTCTGAGACTTTTTTGAAGCTAGAAAAATCTCCTCAATATTTCATAGAGTGAACAAAAAACTCAGTTACTAAATTAAAGGTAAGTTGTAACCACGATGATTGCCCAAATAGTACAGCATGAATAGTACAAAGCTATACAACTAGTTACAGAAACTGCTGTGGAGGAAAGGTCGAATTCTTATTTGGGTATTTTTGAGACCATTATCTTGCTAAAATTGTGAAGACCGGGCCACTCAGGACAAAAGACCCTTGGTTGTTTCTGTTAAGTAACTGTAGGAGTAACTCAGAGTTAAACACAGCCTTCTAAGCTGTTAAGATATCAAAATATTTCCATCAGGATATATAAGAATAGTGCTAATTGATCTGTAACCAAAAGAAATACAGAATAAGCTAGCAACCCATTGCGGACGGGGATGGGGCAATGTGCCCATTATACGATGCTGTGTTTTTCTGGAACACAAGTCAATATTATCTTAGAAATAATGATCTTTAACAGAATTTCATGATTTATGTATTTTCTAGTGCTATTTTCTATGACAGATGTTGCATGGAATTTTCATAATCCTCCAATAAAGGCAGCAGGAAACACTTTTTGAAGTGCTCAGAAACTCTGAATAAACTTCTTTTACTTGGACTTAGATCTTTGCTTGCCTTCTTCTTTCTTATAAAAAAAAAATAAAGACAACATAAAACAGCAGCAGGTCTGCAACTTTCACAGTAAGGAAATAAAGAGGAAAAAACCTGACCGAGCAAATCTAAACCAATTAAGCAGAACAGAAACTATTCTAAAGTGAATAAAAGCATCACTGAGCCTCAACCGGAGGGCTAATATTGACGTGAATAAATCACGCAGCTCTAATTGTGAGATTTACATAAGTGTACCATATCAATTCAAATATATTCATTATATTTTATTAGAAGTTGTATTAAAAATTCATATTTCGATGGCCCTGAATACTGGAATTAGTGCTGTTACACTATCATAGTTCTTTTTCTACTCTCTAAAATTCTTAAGGATTCAAAACGCACAGAAGTTTTTTATCTTCTTTTTTTTAGGAATTAATGTAACTTTTTATTAAGATAGGATTTTTTTTTGTTAAATACACGAGAATGGTTAAGTGACAACAAATGGTTCCAAAAGTCTTAAAATGAAAACAGTAGCCCCCTGAGAGTTTCCTTGCAGAGCAAGTGCCTTACACCACCGCTATGGTCACTCTCTCTCCCCGTCGTCTCCAAAATGATCTGATTTAGGGCTTACACAATCACTCATTGTCGAGAAAAATAGCATATTATACTTTTACTTCCCATCTCGTGTTTTCCCCCTCTTTTACTTGGAATTGGTGATTGCCTAATTACCCTCACCCTGTTTTTCTTTACATTTACTTTATCTTTTTTTTTTTTTTGAGACAGAGCCTCAAGCTGTCACCCTGGATTGAGTGCTGTGGCATCCCAGCTCACAGCAACCTCCAATTCCTGGGCTCAAGCGAGTCTCCTGCCTCCGCCTCCCAAGTAGCTGGGACTGCAGGCGCCCGCCACAACGCCCGGCCATTTTTGGTTGCAACTGTCGTTGATTGGCAGGTCCAGGCTGGATTTGAACCCGCCAGCTCAGGTGTACGTGGCTGGCGCCTTAGCCCGTTGAGCCACAGGTGCCAAGCCCATTTACTTTATCTTCAATCAGCTTATGTACTTCTTTTCAAATGCTGCAAATCTATCAATCATCTATATTTTATTTTTAAAAGAAGGGGTCTCATGTTGGCCTGGAACCTCCTGCACTCAAACAATCCTCCTGCTCAGCCTCCCAAGTACCTGGGACCACAGGTGTGTGCCACTGTGCCCAGCTCACCTGTCCATAGTTGTATTTACGTTTGTTTTCTAAGCTGGCAATATTCCTGGCTGGAATATTGTCTATGTTGGATCCTATTTCCTAAACCCCACGTCATCCCCCTTGTTTGGCTGAGTATAGGTTTATCAAGTAAAAATATCCCTTTTAGAATTCTGAAGCATAGTTGCATAGTTTTTAGGTTTTTTTTTTTTGAGACAGGGTCTTGCTGTTGCCTAGAATAAAGGGCAGTGACGGGGGTGATCACGGCTCATATGTTATCTCACACTCCCAGGCCCAAGCAATCCTCCTGCTTCAGCCACTCAAGTAGGTGGGACCGAAGGTCTTTTTTGTTTGTTTTTGAACCAGAGTCTCACTCTGTCAGCCTGGCTAGTGTGCAGTGGTGTCATCTTGGTTCATGGAGGCCTCACGCTCTTGTGCTCCAGACGTCCTCCTGTCTCAGCCTCCCAAGTAGCTGAGACCACAGGAGTGTGCCACCACAACCACCACATCTGGCTGTTTTTTTTCTACTTTTAGTAGAGATGGGGTCTGGCTCTTACTCAGGCTGGTCTTGAACTCCCGAACTCAAGCAATCCACCCGCCTTGGCATCCCAGAGTGCTAGCATTCCAGGCGTGAGGCACTGTGCCCAGCCTAAATGAATATATTCTTTTTTTTTTTTGAGACAGAGCCTCAAGCTGTCACCCTGGATAGAGTGCCGTGGCATCACAGCTCACAGCAACCTCCAATTCCTGGGCTCAAGCGAGTCTCCTGCCTTCGCCTCCCAAGCAGCTGGAACTACAGGCGCCCACCACAAGGCCCGGCCATTTTTTGGTTGCAGCCATCATTGTTGTTTGGCGGGCCCGGGCTGGATTCGAACCCGCCAGCTCAGGTGTACGTGGCTGGCACCTTAGCCTGCTGAGCCACAGGCGCCAAGCCAAATGAATATATTCTAATTC
>CAUYRH010136132.1:0-21315 GCA_963574655.1 Perodicticus potto | reverse complement strand
GCGGGCCGCGGCCGGCTGCCCCTCAGCCGGGGTCCTGGGGGTCCCCACGGGCCCGAGGCGGCGGCGGCTCCCCTCGCGGCTGCCGGAACGGCCGGGGCACCCGCCGCCAGAGCCGCGGGCCCCGCCGCCGCCGCCTCCGAGGCCGCCATGGCTCCCGCACGGCCGCCGGCCCCGCTCAACCTTCAGTTTTTCATCATCAAGTATGACATGATATGTTTTTTTTTTCAGTACCCTTTGTCAAGTTGAAAAAATTCCCTCCAATTCCTCATTCACAGACAGTTTTTAATGAGGAATGGATGCTGAATTTTGCCAATTTTTTTCTTTGTACCTATTGAGAAGACCCTCCTTAATAGATCATCAGGTAATTGTCATTCTCTTTGGATACATTATTGATATATTCTCACAACAGAATATTAAGGAAGATATTATTGTCACATTTCACAAATAATGAAACAAAGCTCACAGGGCATTTTAACAATACGTGGCAGAGATAATAGTTCTGAACATAGATCTTTCTAATAGCAAAATCAGTGTTCTCTGTTTTTTCCAGCATGGATTATTTTCGGAGAAAATTGGAGAGTAGATAGAGGATAGAAAAGTGACTTCTTATCAACCCCTTGAAATATCTTAAGACGGTAAGTTAACAGGCACGTCTTTTTCTAAATGAAATTATTTTAAATTATTTTTTAATTGAATAATTACAAGTAGGGGCTTTGACAAAAAGAGGAAAGGAAACATATTGTAAAGGGCACACAAACTGCAATTTAGGAGCTGACCACCAGGTAGTGACATGAGTATTTTTCTCAGACAAATTATTTAGGTACCTGATTTTGCAAGGCTGCCAGAGTTCTAGGATTCTGTGAACTAGCAGGGTACTGGAACCTTATTCAAAGTTAGTGATTACTCTCATTCTGCTCTTTGAAACTTGCCTGTGATAAAGGAGTCTAAAACACAGGTGTTCAAATTAACCAGTGGAAATGTCTCTTTTAAACAGGATTATAACTTGATTCTTCCTAATGACTACTATTGTATTTTGGTACATAACTGGTCACAGTTATGAAGCTTTATTTCACAAAATTACGAGAGTTCAAGGATAGAATTGAGAATAATTTTAAGAAATATTCCACACATCTGATGTCTATACCACCCATAAATTTCTACCATAATTATTAGTCTGGCATGTTCTAGGATAAAACTTAGAGAAGTCAAATGACAGACAAACACATAAACGGTAATACTTGTGAAGCCAAGAATTCAACATAATTATGAGTGAATAAACTCATCATTCTCCCCTTAACTCCACTGAAATAATCTAAATGCTACATGAAATTAAAGAACCCGAACACACACACACATCTATAATTGAGGTCAAATCAAAAGGGACAATCCAAATATTTTTAAGTGAAACCATAATCAGATGAACTTGTACAAATATACATGTAGTTACAGGTACAGCAGCAAATCATACCAAATACAAAGGAAGCACTCCATCAAACCAAGCTTAACAACATTTTGGATCTTTCAAAACTTTTTAATGTGAAGCAATATATAAACAGATTTTTAAGTATTAAATAATCCTTACATTCTTAAAATAAGCTCAACTTAATTATGCATGTGTTTGTCCCTACTCCCTTCTTTTCTGGATTGTGTTAGTGTTCAAGTTGTTTTCAAAGTACCATATTGTTATGACTGGACACAGTGACTCCTATCTGTAATCCTAGCACTCTGGGAGACTGAGGCAGGTGGATCGCTGTGCTCGTGATTTCAAGACCAGCCTGAGCAATAGTGAGGACTTTGTTTTCTCCTGATTTAGAAATAAGCTCAATCTCACCCTCCCCTTCTTTGAGTCTCCAATGTCCATTCTACCATTCTGTGTGTCCTTGTGTAGCTTTAATTTAGCCACCACTCTCATTCATTTGTACTATTGATTTTCTAACTTCTTACATTGGTTTATTTTTATTTTTTATAGTTTGTTGAAAATCCATCAGTTGAAGGCAAATGACCTGAGTGGAGATGCTGCATCTTTCATTTACTAGATTTGTGAACTGGGGTAAAACTTAATGCTCCTGTGTCTTTATAGTATAGAAAGTGGAGTGGACTTTGTTTTCTCCTGATTTAGTATTTTCAATTACTAGCTGAACACTGCTTTAAAAATTAGGACCCAACTACAAATTCTGTATCTTGTTGAACACACCATCTTGTATTAGAATATCTATTATTAGAAAAACATAGTCCTTTGACTTCTCTGCCTTTAAATTAAATTTTAAAGAAATTGACACATTAAAGACATACAATGATTACATTATGAAGTCCATCCTCCTATTTATGTTCAAAGTTTTGGAGCCTACATGAGTCAACTTGAGGAACATGAGGCAAATATCCTGTTCCTCACTCAACTGTCACAACACTTGAAATTCCACTGTTAAATATGCTTCTTCTTAGAACTAATAATTTACCTTGGCAAACTTGCAGAATACAGAAATAGCACACAAACATCAATTGCACTTCTATATTCTAATAATAAACAGAAATCAAGAAAATAATTACATTTCATAATTACATTTCAACAGTACCAAAAAGAAAATATTTAGCAACAAATGTAAGGATGCTAAAGACTTGTGCCATAAAAGTTAGGTAGAGTTTCTAAAAGAAATTAAAGAATGCTCTAAGAAGCAAGTAAATAGAAATATATCCTATGTTCAAGGATATTAAAATGTAAATACTACCCACAAGAATCTAAAGACTCAATAGAAGCCCTTACAAAGTTCCAATAGTATTCCTATAATAGAAAAATCTACCCCCAAATTTCTGACATCTCAATGAAACTCAAATAGTCAAAATAATCTTGAAAAAGAGTAAGTTCATAAGATCTTATGGTCTATGATTTCAAAACTGATTATAATGCTTCAGTAATGGAACAAAAGAATATGGTATTTCCACAAAGGCAGACATGTAGACCAACGGAATAAAATGGAGAGTCTAAAGTAAAACCTTCGCAAATGCGGTCAAATGATTTTAGAAAATTATCACAAACTGTTCAAGGGTGAAAGGAAAGTCTTTTCAGCAAAAACCAATTTCTCATGGAAAAGAATGAAGTTGGATCCTTATTTTATACCACATATAATAATCAAACCGAAAGATAAAAAACCTAAATTTAAAAGCTAAAACTATAAAAGCATTAGAAGAAAACACAGGAGAAAAGCTTCATGGCATAGTACTTGGCAATAATTTCTTGTATATGACACCAAAAGTATGGGATGCAAAAGAAAAATTGGATAAATTTGACCACATCAAAATTTAAAACTTCTATGCATCAAAGGAAACACAATTAACAGAGTGAAACAACAACCCAGGGAATGGGAAAAAGTTTGCAAATATTTGTGCCAAATATATATTTGATAAAAATTCAATATCCAGACTATATAAAGAACATCTGCAACTCAGAAACAAGAAATAGACAGCCAATTAAAAGACGTATAAAAGAGTTGTATCTGTATTTTCCCGAAGGAGATATGCATTCAATTACTCAGTAAGTACAGGAAAAGATGTTCATAATCACTAATTATTAGGGTCATGCAAATGAAAACCTTATTTATATACCTTTTCATAGCCATTAAGATGACTACTGTTGAGAGAGAAAAAAGAAAGACAAAGTGTTGATAAGGATGTGGAGAAACTAGAACCTTTCTGCACTCTTGCTGAGCATGTAAAATGGTACAGCAGCCACTATAGAAAACAGGCATTTATTCAAAAGTTTAAAAGTAGAATTACCCTAAGATTCATTCGATATTTACACTTCATAGTATAAATCCCTCAAATTAAAATAATTTGGGTATATACCCATAATACTGAGCTATTTGCACACCTGTAGTCAAACAAGTTTATACCTAATGGCAAAAAGGAAGAAGCAGCCCAAATAGACAAACAAAATAAGTTTATACATATATATGTATATATATGTATGTGTGTATATACATACACACACATATATGTCTTAAGTAAAGTATTTATACATATATGTATATATATATACTGCAGAATATTATTCAGCCTTAAAAGGAAGGAAATTCTGACAATGTGATAGAACATGGACAAACTTTGGGGGTAATATGCTAAATGAAATAAGCCAATCAGAAAAACATAAATATGATATGATTGTACTTATATATCTAGATAGAGTAATCAAATTCATAAACACAGAGTATAATGGTGGTTTCCAAGGTCCACAGGTGGTGGGAAATAAAGAGTTATAGTTTAGTGGATTCATAGTTTCAAGTTCACAAAATATGAATAGTTCTCATGATGGATGACAAGTGATGGCTGCACCACTACGCACATGGGTTTAATTCCACTGAACTGTGTACACTTATAAGTGGTTAAAATGATAAATTTTGTCATGTGTATTTTTCCACAATTAAAACATTTTAAAAATTTAAACATACTTTCCTTTAAGATTTCTACTCTACATGTCTAGTTTACAAATGCAAATATAAGAGGAATTTAAAACAACATCACTTATCAACAAACTATTGCCATTCATATTTTAAGGCAGGTGAAAATGGTGTTAGAGGTAGGAGGAAGAAATTGAAAAGAATGAATATTTTGCATTGTGGAAATTAATTGAGCATAACAGGTCTGGGAGTGTGTAAAATTATCCACATGATAGTATTAAGTGATTTTTTTTTTTTTTAGAGACAGAGTCTCACTTTATCATCCTTGGTAGAGTACCGTTGCATCACAGCTCACAGCAACCTCCAGCTCTTGGGCTTAGGCGATTCTCTTGCCTCAGCCTCCAAAGTAGCTGGGACTACAGGCACCCACCACAACGCCAAGCTATTTTTTGTTGCCATTTGGCCAGGGCCATGTTCAAACCCACCACCCTCAGTATATGGGGCCGGGGCCCTACTCACTGAGCCACAGGCACCACCCTAGTATTAAGTGCTTTTGAAGAAGTGATGAAGTGAAGTACAAGAGCAGAGAAAAGAGAGAATTCATTCTCTGCTTCTTCACAAAGTTCCTCTAAAAGCCAGTAATTACTGACCTCTTTATAGAAAAGTCTGGTATGAGGTCAGGTAAACCTATAGTAGACAATGTGAGCTCTTCCATGCTAGAGATTGTAATAAGACTGTTAAGAGGGAGGGGTTGTGGGAATTTAGTCATGTCAATGCAATCTTTTTTACATTACTAACTAAAGAAAAATGAGGGCCCTTAACAGATTTTATAAAATTAAGAATGCAAAAGATGTTGAAAGGAGCCAAATTTGGCCTGTAAGGTAGATGTCTAATGATTTCCCATCAAAATTCTCACAAAATTGCCTTTGTTTGATGAGAAGAATAGGCAGGAGCATTGCTGCTGTGGAGAACTCTCAGGCGAAGATTTCTCTTCTAGCATCTTTCTGCTTTACTTTTGGCTAACTCTCTCAAAACATTCTCATAATAAGCAGATGTTATTTTTCTATGACCCTCGAAAAAGTCAACATCAAAATGTCTAAAGCACCCCAAGAAACCATTAACCATGTTTGTCTTGACCAGTCTGCTTTTGCTTTGACTGGACTATTTCTACCTCCTGGTAGCCATTGCTTTGATCATGCAGTGTCTTCAGAATCACACTGGTAAAGCCCCTCTCCTGTGGCAGCTCTTCAAAGAAATCCTTCAGAATCTGATTCCACTTGTTTAAAATTTTCATTAAAGCCTGCAGCTGATCTGGATGCAACTGTTTTTGCATCTATTCAGAAGAAAGTTTGCTGACCTTTAATTTTTCAGTAAGAATTGTGGAAGCTGAACCAAGTGAGATGTCTGTGGTATTGGCCACATTTCTTCTGTTAATCATGGGTCCTCCTCAATGAACAAGATGAAGGATTCACAGACTGCAGTGAATTCACATTCACTGCAGACCCACAGACTGCAGTGGGTCGTCTCCCACCACAGGTTACATCATCAGCATTTTCTCATCCTTTCTTAAAACAAGTTATTTATTTATAAACTGGTGATTACTTTGGGAGAATTGTTCCTCAAAACTTTTCATAATGCATGAATGATTTGACCATTCTTCCATCCAAGCATCACCATAAATTCAATATTTGTTCTTTCTGTAAATTTGGCGAAATTCGTGTTGCTCTAATAGGGGCCTTTTTCAAACTGATGTCATATCCTTCTTAGCGCTTCACACTAGATCCTATTCAAGTATGTTATAGCAAATAGTGTGAGTTTATTTTGATGTAAGAAAAAATTAAATCCATGCAGTTTTTTTGTAATGTGCATTTCCATTAACTTTTTGAAGATCCCTTATACGTATTAAACAACTGGTCAGAGAATCCAAAATTCAAAAAAACTTCTAATAATTTTTTCAACTGCAGGTTTCTGAATTTCCTTAGGCAATTCTTCTAGCTCAGTCTAATAGCCAAAAAGCAAGTTGCTTCTTGTGGTTGTCTTTCTCTTCAATATTCAGTCAAAAATTCTGTATATCTAACTTCAATCCAAAGATTTGATGATAAACTGTTTTGATGAATAATAGCTCTGGAAATTGTCTATGAATTTACAGAAGTTATTTGCTCAAAGTGAATGTTTTCCTTCCAACCCTCCACTTGTGCTGCCACAGGCCTAACCACTTCCTGTCTGTCATGATGATTCCCTGCCTCGGTGGATGTCACAAGGAGGCACCTGGAGTTTTTGTACACCTCCCTCCAGTAATCCTCTCACTGTGGGCCACTCAGTGCACAGAAATATGTTGCCGAGTCCCCCAGTTGTGAAGCTGAGATGACAAGGTTGATGGATTTGCTGGCCTTCTGGAAATTCAGTGAGTAGCGACCTTCTGTTTCATTTTTCTGGCTATAGGAGTCCTGGCGAATAATGAGAATCATCTCCCCACTGCTGGGCTGCTTGTACCAGAATAGGTTATAACTAGGATCACTGATGTCATATGTGCATTCCAGACTCACAGCCTCCTTCTCCTGCACCAACATTGCTGGTTGGACTTGAGTTACCTTCTGGGCAATACCAGATCCTGAAGGAAAAAAGAATTGGAAGGTTTAGGGATAAGTGGTGTAAAACAAACAAATTCTATTTTTATGGCCTGTTACTCCTCCTTCCCAACATCTCCATAAGTCCATCCTGTACCCCTGGTCCTCACATAATAGAGGAAGCATATTCCCACTGGTCATCCCTACCTAGCCACATCGAAGCTGTGACCACCTTCAGCAGGCTGCAGAGCAACATGTCTGTTTCTTCCTCTACAGGGGAAATACCTTCTTCTTCAACAATTCCAGGGCTCTGCACTGTGAAGTGAACCCGACAGAGAGAGAGAAGAGTCACTGGGCTGTGTGCTGCTGCTACCCCAGAGCAGGAAACAGAGGTTTCCTGGAGTAGCAAGTTGGTGTGTGTCATGTCAAACTGCTCCATGTACTGGCTGAGAATCGCACCTACAACAAGCTTCCTTTTGGATTAATAAACGCTTAATGTGATAACAATTAAATCTGAAAAATACCTAGGTATATTGGAAAGAAAATTTATAATTAGACCATCTACTCTATTCAGTCACTGTATCTGTGACAGAAGTGGGCGATAAGGACTTACTTAAGATGTAATAATTGTGTATCCTCACATCCATTCATGTTGCTGTTTCTCCTGAGATAGAAAACAATCACGTTATAATAAAAAGGCAAAGTTTTTTGGACTTATCTCTGCAGGCCTTTCAACTTCCCTATTAATATAACAATATTCCTCCTGACTTCCAGTTTCTTTCCAGTTGCCTATCTTGGGGCCAAAAACCATAAAAACTAATCTCTCTTTGTTGAAGTGTTAACAGGAAAGCCCTCAGACACTGGCTACTATTATAAACTTCTCCTTCACTTTTCTATCTAGCATTGACAGCCCAGCTCTGTTCATAAAAGCCAGACACCAGAGTGTGGTCATTAAGTTATCAAATCTTCGGATTTATGTTTTTCCCATTTCCTCAACTGGAACCCTAAATGAGCCACAACCAGGCACTACATTATTTATGTGCAGTTCTGATTAGAATATATCCTAGAAGACCTCGTACATCTCCCCAGTACTGATCATAGCAGCATTGACTGTGATAAACATTTCTTTGTGAGTGAACCCCATGCCCTAGGGATATTACCCAACAACATGGCAAACAATAAAAACTCCCTGCCTATCATAGCCTGTTCCTTAAACACATACAGTAGCCATAGCTTATCCTCTTTGTCTCAAAATAATTCTGGTGTTAACTCAGTTGGTTGAAACACCTTCAGATCTTTCATGGAATCACCATCAAATCTGATGAAACCACATATGGTACAACTGCTTGGCTCTCTAAAATACCCCAATTTTTTTTGCACTTACTTTGTGAAATATAAATTTCCCCTTATCATGTTCAATTCTACCACATTTGTCAGTCAAAGGAGTCTCATAATTGTACTTCTTTCATTTAAGAGGTGTCTACACAATCTCACACCTACTTCTTAATTTTTTTAATAACTTAAAATTTAAAAGAGATAATAATGCTGCTGGCTGTGCAATAACTACCACAGACTCCGCTATGAAATTGATTCCCTTATAGAAGTAAAATTAACACGAGTAACTGAATTTATGACTTTCTCTTGAGTATGTCAAATTACAGAAAATGTAAAGAGTCATAGTCAAGATATTTAATGTAGTTCACAACTTCCAAATACTATGAAGACGATGAGGTTTTTTATCCTTTTTAATCATTTCTTCATTTTCTCATGAATCTTTTAAAACTTGACATAAAACATATCAATTATTTGATGTCTTGATGCTACTCAAGGAAATTTTGTAATAAAGACAATGTTCCATAGTATGAAAGATGCTATAGAAGGTAGGATTAAATGCTTGAGCCTATGATACTGCCAAACGTGCCTGTCTCACTAAAAAAAAAGTAAAAAAAGAAAAAAAAGTCCTTATGCAAGTACTTCTGACAGGACATAAAGACAAAACCATGGGAAAGGGTCAGTAACTCCAACTTAGATTACTTATTAATTTTTTTATCAATGAGGATTAAATATATCAAAGCAAGAAAAGCTTCCTGTTGGAACCAAATGATCTCCAAAGAACTTACTGAAGCCATCCAGACACAGTTCATCACAGGAAGGGCATACAGTCATGATATTAAAAAAAAAAAAAACACTTTTGGGGAAACTTTCCTAGACAACAAGAAACCTAGCCAGTTCATGTCTTTTTTGGAACCATGAAAACTATAAAACTGGGATATGAACTAGAGCATTGTTTTAAGGAAACATTGGAGAATCTCCAAAAGGATTTTGCAGAATTATATTTCCTGTGTGTGTTATGAGACTATATTGGTAATAGCCTTTCTGTGTTCTACATGAGTTAAAATATTCTCCTGCCAGAAAGATACAACACTCACATTAACTGAAAGTCACTATGATTTTGTTCTCCCTGTCTGTGACATTTGAAATTATCTACATATAAGGAAACATATATTTGGGGGCAGTTACGTAAGGTTTGCCCACACTCAAGAATTTCACTTTTTTTTTAATCACCACTTGATTCTCTGAAAATGTGGAAACAGGTAGAATATTAAAACTGAAAGTAATTTTTGTATCAGACATTCTTGAACTCCCTAAGCCTTATATATTAATTACCCTTAGCTCTCATGGCCCTGCATTCTTCCTCCTCACAAAGTCGTATGTTGTCTCACTGTGAACTGGTCACTAATAGGTCCATATTACTCAGAATGTTCTGAACCATAAATATTCTATTCTTTTACAAACATAACTAGATAAATAAACCTATGATATTCAGTACAGGTTGCCTTTTCTGGCCTTTCACTTAATCAGTCTTTTTTGTTGTTGTTGTTTATTTGTTTCTGAGACAGATCTTATCCTGTTGCCGGGTATACCAGAGTACAATGGTGTCATCATAGGTCACAGCAACCTCAAACTCCTGGGCTCAAGGGATCCTCCTGCTTTACCTTCCCAAGTATCTAGAAGTACAGGCATGGGTCACTAAGCCCCACTAATTTTTCTACTTTTTCCAGAAACATGGGTCTCTTTTGCTCAAGATGGTCTCAAACTCCTGCCTTCAAGCAATCTTCTGACCTCAGTCTCCCAAATTGCTAGAGTTCACTCATGATCCACCATGCCTGGCCTGTTTAATCAGTCCTTCTGACCTAAATCTGGGTGACTTCTTATTCTGAGAAAAATTCCAGAAAAAGACTGTCACTGACTTCGTGAAACTGACTTTCTGAGTTACTATTTATTACCGGCACAGTGGATAAAGCACGAAGAGTTCATCTGTGCTTACTTTTTAATAATTAGCATGACATCATCCATCTTTAAATGACAAGAGTTAAAAGTTACTCACATTGAACATCTTAAACTGAGGTTCTCTGGAGAATTTTGAGAAGCAGACATCCTCAGAAGATGAGTACTAAACCAAAATCCTTAAAAAAGCAAAATCTCATGAACTAGGCAGCTCCATCCAAGACTAATGGAGTAGCACTCTTGAAATGAGCTGGATCCACTGATTGTCATACTGTACCTTGTGGGGGTTTCTGTTTTGTTATTGTTTTTGTTTTTATTTTTTTTTCCTTGAGTTGTATTTTTTCACTTTAATAATATAAAGTTACATATTTCTAATTTACCAGATTTTGTTCTTTTGATAATAAAATAATTTGTCATATATGTGCTTTACTTGAAGCAATAACCACCCTTATGCTATAATTCAGTACATAGCTAATACAACATATTAAAGAATAGTAGGGGGATATGCCTGTGGCTCAATAAGTAGGGCACTGGCCCCATAAACCAAGGGTGGTGGGTTCGAACTCGGCCCCAGCCAAACTGCAACAACAAAATAAAAATAGCCAGGCATTGTGGTGGGTGCCGATAGCCCCAGCTACTCAGGAGGTTGAGACAAGAGAATCGTCTAAGCCCAAGAGCTGGAGGTTGCTGTGAGCTGACAAAGTGAGACTCTGTCTCTAAAAAAATAAAATAAAATAAAAAATAAAGAATGGTGGGAAAACCTAAATAGCAATCATAGCCAAGTGATAAGACTAAAGTGAATTTTTATCAAGAAAATTATCCTAAAATATTAGAAAATATATACATAAAAATTTAGGATAGGATTGGTACAACTAAAAATTCTCTCAACTAAACCTCTCCATTGTTAACTGCTATAGTGTTACTTTGGTAGAGCTATAAATCAACTTTCCAAAGATATTCAGTCACTTGAAATGGTGAGTTAATCCTGTGAATAGCTTAAAAGTTATACTTATTCAAGTGCAGGAAAACCTGTGCATGGTGGCAGATCAAGCATGTACTTCCTATAACCAATTCTCAGACTTAATGAAAGTTTACATATTTATGGCTCCCCACATATGACATCCTAGAAAAGGTAGAGGAGCAGAGCAAGGTGTGCACGTAGTTGGGGATTGGAAGGGTTGGATCACAAACAAACAGCACAAGGAAATTTTGGGGTGATTATACTGTACTGTATCATAGGTGGGTGATAGTTACATAAATCTGTACAATGTATGAAAAATTCAAAATTCACAGACTGAACTGCAGACCAAAAAGTTTTCATTTTTCTACACAATAATTTTTTAAATAAAAATTTAAAACATTGAGAAAATACAACAACTGATGTTTCTATTTTCCTTACTGGACTTTACATTTATATATATACCCTTTCCTCATTTTGTACAAAAATGAACCAGGCATGTCAACTGTGGTAGTCAAAATAACGGCTACAAAAATCATATCCTAATCCCTGGAACGTGTGCCTGTTACTTTTTATGGGAAAAAAAAAAGGGAAACTTTTCAAATGTAATGGAGCTTCTGAGATGGGAAGATTTTACTGTATTATACAGGCCTTAAGGGCAATACCATGTGTCCTATGAAAGGGAGGCAGAAGGAGACATGACTACAGGAGATGGGAAGCTAACGTGACCACAGACATAGAGATTGGAGTGATGGGGCCACAGGCCAGGCAATGCCAGCAGTCATCAGAGTTGGAAGAGGCGAGGTACAGATTCTTTCCCACAGCCTCTGAAAGGGGCCCTACTGACACTTCCATTTCTGTCCAGTGAAACTTATTACAACAATATTTCTGGTTTTGTTTTTGTTTGTTTGAGACAGAGTCTCACTTTGTTGTCCCCAGTAGAGTACTGTGGTGTCATAGCTCACAGTAACCTGAAACTCCTGGGCTCAAGTGATTCTCTTGCCTCAGCCTCCCAAGTAGCTGGGATTACAGGTGCTCACCACAATGCCCAGCTATTTTTATTTTTATTTTTTTTTCATGGGATTTTCTCATTTATTGTGTGAAAACATTTGTGTTCTGCATTTAGTAGGTTTCACCTGTCCCTTCCAAGATGCACCATAAGTGTGATCCCATCCTTTACCCTCTCTCCACCCGCCCTCCTCCTCCCCTTTCCTTCTTTACCCCTTTCCCCATCTTCTTGTGCTATAATTGGGCCAGCTATTTTTAGAGGTGGAGTCTGGCTTTAGCTCAGGCTGGTCTCCAACTCATGACCTCAGGCAATCCACCCACCTAGGGCCCCCCCCCCCAGAGTGCTAGGATTATAGGCATGAGCCACCATGCCCAGCTAAAAATATTTCTGTTGTTTTAAACCAGAAAATTTGTACAGTGGCAATAAAAAAAAATTATACTAACCTTAGCATATTTGTTTCACATGTTTTATTTAGTCTCACTGATCAATTTGTTTCATTCTATGCCAACCTGACAAAGTAGTTTTACAGTAAATTTTATTACCTATTAGGTTAAATCATTCTTCACCCATACTCATTCCCTTTGAGGTTTAAAGCTTAAATGTGTCTGAACTTGAGCTAACTCTGTACCGGCTCTGCACACCGTGGTTAAAGAATTGTTTTTCCTTTCATTGGAAAAATTGTAACCTAAGTAAGACACATCAATTAAAACAATAGCAATTACACACTCCCTCTTTTTTAATGAAGAAGTAAACCAATAAAATATAAACCATGATTCCACTCATTCCATTTCATTCTTGCAGAAAATGGGCCAATCAAGAATCAACTTGTTTCACCTAGACAGGAGCTAGTGAGCTGTAAAGGCAAGTAACAAAATCCCCTTAAGGTGCTGGGCCTTGGTACTGACCATTCTTGTTCAGTTTTAACCTGAATTTAATCTAGTGAGTTTTCCCATAAGAACAGGTCAGTTAGTTAACTAACAACCATAACTCAGCTAAGAGGCATCACCATCACTATACAAATTGGCAATTATATCCATCCATAAGTAGAATATGAGGAATCTTAAAATTAACATACCCTTAATCAGGGGGAGGAGAATTAGGAAATTAAATATTTATGCAACCTCTTTATTTCCGTTGATTTATCTACAACACTAGAAGGTACAACTTTTAAAAGAAACTTATTTAATTCAGTCAAAATATGAAAGTAAGTCAGAGATATTTGTAGCAAGCTGTCTAAATTAACCATTAGTCCAAAATCATTCTGAAATCCACTAATAAGAATTGAGTAAGGTAGCTGAAAGGTATATATAAAAAGCTTTCCCACATATTCCCCCCTAAAAAGATAAAGATAGCAAATGAAATTAAATGTCTGGGGTCAAAGCACATTTGCTCACACCTATAATCCTAGGCAGGTAGATTGCTTGAGTTTAGGAGTTGTAAATCAGCCTGAGCAAGAGTAAGAATTTTCCTCAACTAAAAATAGAAAAACTAGCCAGGCATCATGGCTATTGCCTGTAGTCCCAGCTACTCAGGAGGCCACAGCAAGACTATCTCTTGAGCACAAGAGATTGAAGTTGCTGTGAGCGCTGATGATGCCACAGCACTCTATCCAGGGTAACAAAGTAAAATTTTCTCACAAAAAAGAAAAAACAGAGAAAGGAAGGAAGGGAGGGAGGGAAGGAAATTAAATGTCTGAGAATAAATTTAACTACCTTAAAAGAAAAAAACTTTCCACAGAGAAAGAAAGACATAGATAAGCAGCAAGAAATATTACATTATAGAACAATCATGTAATCAACTATATTTTTTAAAGTGTTTTATTCTTCACAAATCAATTTAGAAATTTAATTTAACCACAAAGACTAAATTAAATTTTAATATACTAGAGCAGAATTCACTTCTTTCTACTTTCTTAAGCAATCATCTTCTGATTATTAACTATGTGGAAAAGCTTTCATTTGGCTCGATGCCCATAGCTCAGTCGCTAGGGCGTTAGCCATATACACCCGAGGCTGGCAGGTTCAAACCCAGCCCAAGCCTGCAAAACAACAATGACAACCACAACAAAAAAAATAGCCAGGCATTGTGGCAGGCACCTGTAGTCCCAACCACTTGGGAGATAAAGGCAAGAGAATGACTTAAGCCCAAGAAGTTGAGGTTCTATGAGCTCTGATGCCACAGCACTCTACCAAGAGCAACATAGTGAAACTCTGTCTCAAAAGAAAAAAAAAAAAAGCTTGCGATTAAAACATACAGCTTTCCCTTCTTAATTCTTGGAAAAGTTAAGAAGAACAGATATTAAAAAGTATTTTGAAAAAGAAGGAAAGATTGGTGAGTCTAATCTCACATTCTCAAATTATTTCCTATCATAATTTCCTCAAACATGAACATCATACATCCTAATTTGATTCTAAAGGAAAGCCTAAGTCACATTTTGTCAACAAGAAATAGCAAGTAGAAAGGGATGTCAAATTTTACAACAGATATAAAGAGTAAGAAAATAAAAATCATGTGATTTACGAAAATCTGTCAAGGAGCTATTAAAAAGCATGTGTTTGAGGAAAATATTTGGTGATAGGAGAAATGCTCAATTCAAGATAAAATAAGTGAAAAAGCATGAACATCATTATAAGAAGAGTCTAGGAATAAATTAACCAAACCTTAGCAAAAAATTATCTAAGCTCAGAATTATCAATTTTCTATCTCCCATGTCTGGTATTTAATATTTTACAATCAGAAAAAAATAACAAAAGCAATTTTTAAAACACAAAAGTTGAAAGTTCAACCAAAAAGGAATTGTGATGTGGATACTACTGAGTTATTGACAGAAAATGGGTCTAAAAAGCAAAGGTATAGTCATCTTTAAAGCCTGGATTTCAAAATAAAACTTCATTCATCGCCTTTAAGAATCCATTAGGTGGAGCTTCCTAATTGTAGAACATGGCCAAAGAAAGAATGGAAGTTCTGTACCCGCTGCCCCATAGTTTGCCCTGTGGATCTCTCTGTCTGACTGCTCAACTATGTAAATGAAAGGTCTATGCTTAAGGAAAGGGAGTGTGGATTCACGCCCAGTCTTAGGTTTGCACCTAGATTACAGATGTACAGCATGTGCATTCTCTGCACATAAGTAGACAGCTGAGTCTCCAGGTTGAGCAGCTGCAATATGCAGGAAGAGATGTTTGGCCATCTTACTCAATAAAACCATGAACCTTTGTTCTTGCTTTTTGTCTGTATTTGAATGACTGTCTATCATGAATTGAGGACATTTTCTAAGTTTTTGCTTATACCAAGGCAAGTAGTCCAAAGCACTCTTTGAATAAGTACAATTAATAGCAGAGCTGTCTCTGTTTTAGTGGTATGAAAGTAGGCACATCAATCACTGGAACATGATGCAGAACGCAGGAACAAAACCATATACATACCACCAACTGATCTTGAAAAAGCACACAAAGACATACACAGGGGAAAGGATGCACTGTTCAATAAATGGTGCAGGGAAAATTGGATAGACACATGCGGAGAATGAAACTGGGTCCCTAGTTCTCATCATATACCAATATTACATTGGTATATAGGTCATTACAGAAGTTTTGAGATACTCAGAAATTAAGAAATATAAGATATTGCATGAGTGAATCAGAAAGGACACGGTTGACTGTTTCTTGGAAGTGAAATAATGGACAGTAACGCAGTCTGTCTCAAAACTTTCGTAGTGACCCATGTAAAAAACTTATCTCAAAATGGATTAGAGACTTAAATGTAAGAGCACAAGCAATAAAAATTGGCTTTTATTTTAACTAGGTCTCACTACCTGGCTCTATGTATCTTCCATTTACCATCAAATGTATCCTTACCTGTCAGGGAAGTGGAGTTGCAACTGAGGGTGGAAACTGCTATCTATAAAAGTATGACTTACAGCTTTCTACAGTAGGGTTTTATGACTTTTCTTCCCTTTGCCTTCCTGTTTTTCCACTGCATTTCTAGAGAAAATGACTTTTGATATGACTGTGAAAGATCTTGAGTAACTAAACGAGGCAAGACCAAGGTAAACTAGGAATTGTGAGGGAATATCTGTTATCCTGTTAAAATGTTTTCTTCTTATATATAAAAGAAATCATAAAATCAATACCACTAAGATGGGTTGTGGCATAAAACTAGAGTGGACATCAAAATGTATATGTTAAATATGTGTACCTTTTTGTGTATTTATTATAACTCAATAAAAAAAAGGAAGAAAACTTTTAGAGGTAATGGAAATATTTGTGGAATGTAGATTATGATCATGATTTAACAGGCTTATATTTGTTGGCAAATACATCAACATGTATAAAGTAAATATGTGCATTTTTTATGCCAGTCATATCTCAACAATAATTTTAAATAAAAATTTTTTCAAACTAGAGTAAAAAGAGAAGAGTGGAAAATATTTTGTCCAGAGCAGAATCATGTCTTTCATTTCCCTTCACTCAGAATTGTGAAAGGACTTTCCTTATTAATCAATTCCTCCATATTACCTTTAACTTCTGTTTGCGTCTAGAGGGCAAAGAGAACATCTCTGCCCTGCAGGCTAATCTATGTTCCCAGGTGCTCCAGGGGCCCTAGCAGGTTTGACTACAGGCTGCAGGTGCCTGGGGAGCACTGTGTGCGGACTGCACAGAGGTAGGTGGCTGAGTCACTGGGCTGGGAGTCCTTGATAAGCAGGAAGATGTACTTGCTGGCTTTATTGAGATGGACTGTAAACCTTCCATTTGTATTCTTCTCATTGCCCGAGTATATGGACACCAATAACTCAGGGCCCTTCCCAGAATATTGTCTGTACCACACGAAGTACTGATTGTTACTGTTGCTATAAGTACAGTTGAGAGAAGCCATGGCTTTCTCAGAAACAGGGAGGAATTCAGGATTCTGCTCCACCTCCTTCTGTTGGCTCTTTACCCCTGTATGAAAGACAATGTTCAGACAAAAAAGGTTGGTTGGGTAGTGGATTCTAACTCCTCAAAATTAAAATTATCTTTTCCAGGCTTCCCACCCATAACCAACACTTGGTTAGAAGGAAAAGACATTTATGTCTTTATTGATGCCCTAAATGGACAATAACTCCAAATATATCCAAATATTGTACTATTATAATTTCCCATACAGATGCCCCAAACTCACAGCTTAAATGAATCCCCAGGATGGCTAGAAGAACTCTCAAGGATTTCATCTCCACAGCTCACTGAGGACTCAAATTTTAAACCTTAAAAAAAAGAGCCTAACAAGCAATTCTGATTTTCTGCTTTAAGAATCATAAAAAGATTCTGTTCTGCCAATTAGAAAAAAGAGGTTCTTTTCATTACCATTACTGCTATGCCACTCCCCTGATATATCATACCCCTCTCTCTCTTTCTCTCTCTCTCTCTCAGAAACACTTAAGAGATTTCATCAAGGTCCTTAAGAAGACACTGCCATCTTGTGGAATCATGATAGTGATCAAGGATGTATTCAAAATGTAGACCCTTATGCGAACTGGTGAAAGTAAAAATCTAATAGTTTAGTTAAATTACAAATTTGAGAAACAAAACAAAGTCTTATTTTTTTAATTCTCCTCTTCAAGAAAAACAAAAAGATTCACAGTTGTCCTTGTTTTCCAAAGTTGTTTGCCTGCTTCTCACTTGGTGGGCAATTTGTGAGCAAGGCTGTCTATTGCTTTTTCTTCATCCTCTCAACTCAAAACACTGATAGATTTGGGAAAACAGGCAGATGGTTTACATTCCTTAGATGACACCTCACTCTACACTCTTAAGAAGTAGAAGAGTAGTGTGTCTCTTCCTCCTCCTCTACTAGTACCTTTCTATTCACATCATATTCTCTGTACTTATTTCTAGCACAGGCTTGAGAGCGACTGGCCATATATTACACTCATATCTAGCTATAAATCATTGGCATGATGCACCACTCTTAATAAAGTACATTTGGATGAAAAACCAATGACTAGGTTGAAAACCTTAATAGGAAAAGGTAAAGTTAAAGGGGTAATAATAAACTTTTTTTAAAACAATATATACACATATATGACAATCATATTGTTGGGGGCCTAAACTCTTCCCTTTCCTCCTTCTCTCCTCTTAGAACAAAAAGTCTACCTGACCCTGCCCAAGAATTCCACTGGAAAGACCCTAGCCCAACAGAACCTCCCAGGAAACTGTGGATTCTCACTCCCTCTATACCCAGTATAAAAACAAACCTCTAACCACCCTCAGTCAGACACTATTTTTGCCCAGGCAAGTCTCTATCTCTTTCATTAAAGTTGGCCTGAACCTCTCCCAGTCTCATCACTAGGTAGACTGCCAATCACTTTCATAAATGACAAAGCAAAGCAATAATAAGAATTAGGGGCAGCACCTGTGGCTCAGTGGGTAGAGCGCTAGCCCCATATACCAAGGGTGGCGGGTTCAAGCCTGGCTCCAACAAACTGCAACAAAAAAAATAGCCAAGCATTGTGGCAGGTGCCTGTAGACCCAGCTACTTTGGAAGCAGAGGCAAGAGAATCTCCTAAGTCCAAGAGCTGGAGGTTACTGTGAGCTGTGATGCCACGACATTCTACCAAGGACAACAAAGTGAAACTCTATCTCAAAAAAAAAAAAAAAAGAAAAGAAAAGAAAAGAAAGAATAAGAATTAGAGCAGAAAGCAATGAAACTGAAAACAGGAAATCAATAGAAGATCTGCAACTGGGTAATTTATAATAGAAGAGGTTTATTAGGTTTATGATTGTAGAGGCTGAGAGGCCTAACATTGGGCAGCCAAATCTGGTCAGCTTCTGGTGAGGGCCTCATGCTTCACCTTCATGGCAGAAGGGGAAGTTGGCATGTCCAAAAGAGACAGGGGACAAAGGAGAGTGACTTGTTTTACAACAACCTGCTCTCAAAGACTAACACACTCTCTCAAGAAAGCCATTAATTCATTTCGATGACCAAATCACCTCTTAAAAGTCCCAGCTGCCACCACTAATACATTAGCAATGAAAATCTGACATGATTTTTGGTGAAAACAGACCACATCCAAGCCATAGCATTCTGAATCTGACCCTTAAAAATTCACATTATTCTAACATGCAAAATACAATAATCTCATCCCAATAGTCCCCAAAGTCTTAACTCATTCTATCAACACCTCAAAAGTTCAAAGTCCAAGGTCTCATCTGAAACTCAAAGCAAACTTCTTCCAACTGTGAGCCTATAAAATCAAAACAAGTTATCTACGTCCAAGACACAGTAGTGGAATAAGCAAAGGGAAAACATTGCCATTCCAAAAGGGAAAGATAGGCATAAAGAAAAAAGTAACTGGCCCAAAGTCCAAAACCCAGCAGGGAGGATGTTAAATCTTAAAGCTCCAAAATAATCTTTTACTCCATATGCAGCCTCCTGGACATACTGCAGTGGTTGTGGAGGGGGAATAGGCACCCAAGGTCTCACGCAGCCCTGTGTTCATGCTTTTGCTAGGTGCCACCCATATGACTGCTCTCACTGGTTGGAGTTACATGCTGGTGGCTGCAGCCTTTCCAAGTAGATATTGCATGCTGCTGGTAGCTTGATAGTTCTGGGGTTGCAGCAACATTCCCATTCTCATGGCTCCACCAGGCATTGCCCCATGGGAATTCTTCGTAGCTCCACCTTTAAGGCAGTTTATGCCTGTTCCTATAGACCTTCTGTGACATTTTTGAAATCTAGGTGGAAGAAATCATGCCTCCATAGCTCTTGCAAACTGCATGCCTACAAAATTAGCATCACTTGGGCATAACCAAGACTATAGCCTATGCTCTTCAGAGCTATGGTACAAGCCACATCTGGGCCCGCTTGACCCGTGATGTTAACAACCAACCAGGTTCATCTGCCCACTGCCCAAGAAGATGCCAGTACCCAGAGACAGCAGGGTTTACAGCAGAAGTTTATCCCTCATAGTGCTGAGAGGGGAGATGGAAGGAATTTCTCAAATCCTCCTCCCTGAGAATTGAGGAGACCTGACCTTCACCCCCATCTCCCATTCTTGCTGTTTTGTAAAGTTAGCTCCCACCCTAAGGATGCCTATCTTGAGTAGTTTAGGTGTACTGATTTAGGAGATTAACTTTTAAATTGGAATGTTGTTTTGGATCACGGGTTATGCTGGTTGTTGTTCTGCCAATTATTGTTTAAGATAAGGGTTGACATGGTCTTCCCTTTGATCTTAAATGCATGGAATAGTAATCTTGAAAATGGAAGAACAGAACAGTTTGGGAGAGGCCACTCCCACATATATATTTAGTGCTATAAAAACATGAACTATCAAGACATGAAAACACACAGAGAACCATGAAATATATATTACTAAGTAAAAGAAGTAAATCTGAAATGACTGCACACTTTATGATTACAATTATGGGACATTCTGGAAAATGCACAACTCTGAACACAGTAAAAAGATCAGTGGTTGCAAGCGGTTTGGTGAGGAAAAAAAAGACAGGCAGAGTACAGATAATTTTTACAGCAGTGAAAAGTGCTCAATATGATGCTATAACAGCAGATCTGTATTATTATACATTTTCCCAAATGCAAACAATATACCCTAATATAAATTATGGACTTTGACTATGATAATTTAATGCAAGTTCATCAATTGTAATGAATACTCCACTCTAGTGGAGGATGTTGATAATGTGGGTGAGGAATAGGGGAATAAGGGAAATGTCTGTACTCTCTCACTTTTGCTGTATCCTAAAACTGCTCTTCAAAAAAAATTTTGTAAAAAAATAGTGAATTTTTTTATTGTGGGGTAGGAGGAAAAATGGCAGATGTGCAGAAAAAACAGTAGAAAATGGACAACAGACAAAAAATGAAAACAGTTTTTAAATATCATTAAAGGCCCTCCCTATCATTAATACTTAAATGAATTATTTTTATTTATTTATTTTTTGGTTATGTATTTATTCATTCACTCTTTAAACATTTTTTTTAATTTTTAATTATTTTTTATTGAGTCATAACTGTGTACAATGATTCAGGCTTGGAGTACAGTGTGTGGGCTTCCCATACAATCGGAGATATTTTTATCCACCTGATTAATGTAACATTCATGATATTTTCTCA